>CAUYQG010093403.1:0-15246 GCA_963574415.1 Tarsius wallacei
GCCTGTAGTTCCAGCTACTTGGAAGGCTGAGGCGGAAGGATCGCCGGAGCCCAGCAGGTCTAGGCTGCGGTGGCCGGGAGCGGCCACTGCACTCCAGTCTGGGCGACAGAGTGAGACTCCAACTCAAAAAAAAAAAAAAAAAAAAAATCTTGTGAAGAATCTCTTCCATATGATTAAGAATCTCTTCCATATGCATTTCTTTCTTTCTCTTTCTTTCTTTCTTTCTTTCTTTTTTGAGTTGGAGTCTCACTCCGTCACTCAGACTGTTGTGTAGTGGAATGCTCATGGTCACCCCAGCATCTATCTGCTGGGTTCTGGTGATCCTCCTGCCTCAACCTGCCAAGTAGCAGAATTACAGGTGCATACTACCACACCCGACTAATTTTTGTTTTATTGTAGAGATGTCTCACTAAGTTGCCTGGGCTGGTCTCAAGGCCACGGGATCAGACAATCCACTCATTACCTCGGCCTCCCAAAGTGCTGGGATTACAGGCTGAGCCATCAAGCCCAGCCTATGCATTTCTTTTACTTCAAGATTGTCTTTGGATTTTGATAGTTTGATTATAATGTTTGTAGGTGTGGATCTTTTTGAGTTTGTCCTAGTTAGTATTCACTGAGTTTCTTAGATTGTAGATTGTTTTTCAGAAAATTTAGGAAGTTTTTATCAATTGTTTCTTCAAATATTATTTCTGTTCCTTTCATTTTTCTTCTACTAGGACTCCCATTATGTGTATGTTGGTATACTTGATAATACCCCATAGGTCTCTAATGCTCTATTCACTTTCATTTACGTTTCTTTCTTTCTATTCCTCAGACTAGATCACCTCAATTGGCTTTCTTCAAGTTTCCTGTCTTTCTTTTGTTTGATCAAGTTTGCATGTGAGCTCTCTAGTGAACTTTTCATATCCGTAATTGCAGTTTTCAACTCCAGAATTTCTATTTAGTGGCCAACTAGTGATTAGATATTAACTTAAATGACTGAATCTATTCCAAGAGGCTGTGTGTGTTGGGGTTCATCTTCACACTCAGACAGACAGTTAGAAATGCTGGCTTACTGTAATTCCAGCACTTTGGGAGGCCAAGGTGAGAAGATTGCCTGAGCCCACAGGTTTGAGACCAGCCTGGGTAACTTGAAGAGACCTCATCTCTATAATAAATTTAAAAATTAGCCAGGCACGGTGGTTCGTGCCTGTAGTTCCAGCTACTTGGAAGGCTCAAGTGGAAGGATTGCCTGAACCCAGCAGGTTGAGGCTGTGGTGGCCATGAGCATGCCACTGCACTCCCCCAGCCTGGGCAACGCAGTGAGACTCTGACTCAAAAAAAGAAAGAAATGCTGGCTTAGCCAAATGTGAGAGCTTAGAACCTTCTTTGGTCTTTCTTGGACATGTACACAGAGTTGAGCATGCATATAGGCCCATGCATGTGCACGGCCTTCTGGATTCCCATGAATATGTCAGCAGTTATAGAAGCCTCCTGGGGACATCTCATTTCCCAGCTCTACTTTTGCTGTTGTTGTTTTTGGTTGGCTTATTGTTTGCCTCAACTTTTATCATTGTTCAGGCAGTTACAATGTTAACCAAGGCTGAAATTATTTCCAGCAAATGTCCCCAGTAAAAAGTCTGTTCTCACTGAGCTTGGTCTGAGTCAGGTCAAATTAAGGCACGTCATATGAATTAGGGCTTCCAGGGAATTGTCAAACAGGTCCAATAATGACAGTTCTCAAAGAGTGCTGTTTTGCTCCAAACCTATTCTGTCCTAGCAAGTAGCTGCTAGGCTACTGGTTTTCACTATGATTGTGGAACTATTGGTTTTCAAGGCTAATGAGGAGTTGGGGAGAGTCATGAGAATAGGACAAGTTAAAACACCACAAATCTCTGACCGGGCTCAGTGGCTCAGCCTGTAATCCCAGCACTTCGGGAGGCCAAGGCAAGTGGATTGCCTGAGTCTGCAGGTTCAAGACCAGCCTGGACAACTTGGCAAGACCTTGTGTCTACAATAAATAAAAAATAAGCCGGGCGTGGTAGTGCATGCCTGTAGCTCCGGCCACTTGGGTGGCTGAAGCGGAAGTATTGCTGGAACCCAGCAGGTCGTCACTGTGGTGGCCATGAGTGTGCCACTGCACTCCAGTCTGGGTGATAGAGTGAGACTCCAACTCAAAAAAAAAAAAAAAAACGAAAACAAAACCCCACAAATCTCAGAATTCAGATAAAGCCTCCTTGTTTTGTTTAATAAATGCTCCTTGGATTGTTGCCTTTGACTAATTTCAGAATTCTAAAAATTTTGATTTTGATAAGTTACTTCAATGTTCTCACTGCTTTTACGGAGTAGTTTCTTGGCAGACCTTACTTCACCATTCCCACTGACATCACCTTGTCCAGTAATTTGAAGGTATCATTCCATTGTTTGTTTCCATTCTTTCTATTGCAGAATCAACTGTCATATTAATTGTTGCTCCTATGAAAATAATATTTCTCTCTCTGGCTTCTTTTAAGATATTTATCTTTAGTTTTTAGAAGTTTGGCTGTGCTGTGCCTAAGTTTGACTTTGGATTTATCCCACTTGGGGTTTATATGATACTACAAACTGAATTGTGTTTCCCTCTTAACACCCCTACCCACCCACACATGTGACTGTATTTGAGACAGGGCAGATAATGAGGTAACTAAGGGTAAATGAAATCATAAGGGTGGGGCTCTGATACAATAGAAATAGTGTTCTTATAAGGAGATACCAGAGAGGCCCCACTTCCCAGGCTGCCATGGGAGAACACAGTGAGAAGGCATCACCTGCAAGTCAGGAAGTGAGTTCTCACAGAACCCAGCCATGCTGGCACCTTGATCAGACTTCCAGCCTTTAGAGCCATAAAATTTTTTTCTTTTTTGAGTTGGAGTCTCACTCTGTTGCCCAGACTGGAATGCAGTGGCACGCTCCCGGCCAACGCAGCCTCAACCTGCCGGGCTCTGGCGATCTTTCCGTCTCAGCCTTCGAAGTAGCTGGAACTACAGGCACACGCTACCACACCCGGCTAATTTTTTGAATTATTGTAGAGATGAGGTCTCGCCAAGTTGCCCAGGTGGGTCTCGAACCTGCAGGCTCAGGCAATCCACTCACCTCAGCCTCCCAAAGCCGCGGTATTACAGGCTGAGCCACCGAGCCCGGCTGAAAATTTTTTAATAAGTCATCCATTCTATGGTATTTGTGGCAGGACAAGCTAATACATAATCAGTCCCATTGTCTTTTTCCTTCTGAGACTCTGATAACATGCATGCTGCATTTCTTCACCATAACCTGTTTGTTTCTCAACCTATATGCTGAAGGTCAGGGGTTAGGGGCTCTGACCTCCCCCCACCCAGTCAAAAATTTGTGACTTTTTTTTTGTCAGAATCTCACACTGTCACCCAGGCTGGAGTGCAGTGGCACAATCACAGCTACTGCAGCCTCGAACTGCTGGACTCAGATGACCCTTCCACCTCAGCCTTCCAAGTAGCTGGAACTACAGGCGCATGCCAACATGCCCTGCTAATTTTTTTATTTATTGTAGAGATGAGGTCTTAACAAGTTGCCCAGGCTGGTCTTGAACTCTTGAGCTCGGGCAATCCTCTCGCCTTGGCCTCCCAAAGTACTGGGATTACAGGCGTGAGCTGCTATGCCTGGTCTAGCTTTGTCTTATAATCTTTTGTTTGTTTTTGGAGTCTGAGTCTCACTCTGTCACCCGGGCTGGAGTGCAGTGGTATGATCATGGCCCACTGTAGCCTTGAGCCCTGGGCTCAGGCAATCCTTCTGTTTCAGTCTCTCAAGTAGCTGGGAATATAGGCGTGCGCCACTGTGCCTGGATAATTTTTTTTTAAAAATTTTGTGTACAGACAAGTTTGCCTAGCTGGTCTCAAACGCCTGGGCTCAAGAAGTTGTTGGAAGTATTAGTCTTGCTGTCTCAGGAATGGGCAGAGGTAGAAGAAAATCTGTGTCCTGCACAGTGCAAGCCCACGTTGCCTGAGGGTCAATTGTAACTATTTTATTCCAGACTATCATTCACTTCTTTTCTTTTTAACTGAATACTCAGCAGCTAAACCCATTACATGTTCTTAATTTCTTACATTTTCAATGCTAGAATTTCCATCTGACTCCTTCTTATCGTTTTCAGTCAAAATACTCCGTTTTGTCTTTAAATTTTTGAATATTTAATTTTTAAAAATCTTGTTTGGGGCAGGCACAGTGGCTTATGCTTGTAATCCTAGCACTTTGGGAGGCCAAGGTGGGAGGATTGCTTGAGGCCAGGAGTTTGAGACCAAACTGGGCAACAGAACATCCCATCTCTATTTAAAATATATGTATATATATTGTTTGGCAACTCCATTAGTTGTATTTTCTGTGGGGTTTTTTTTGGGGGGGTGTACTTTTTTTTTTCTTTCTTGAGTTGGAGTCTCACTCTGTCGCCCAGACTGGAGTGCAGTGGCCGCTCCCGGCCACCGCAGCCTCGACCTGCTGGGCTCCGGCGATCCTTCCACCTCAGCCTTCCAAGTAGCTCGAACTACAGGCGCACACTACCACGCCCGGCTAATTTTTGATTTATTGTAGAGATGAGGTCTCGCCAAGTTGCCCAGGCGGGTCTCGAACCCGCGGGCTCAGGCAATCCACTCACCTCAGCCTCCCAAAGCACGGGATTACAGGCTGAGCCACTGAGCCCTGCTTGGGTCTCTGTCACCCAGGTTGGAGTGCAGTGGTACCATTATGGCTCTCCACAGCCTTAAACTCCTGGGCTCAAGCAATCCTCCCGATTCAGCCTCCTGAATAGCTGGGACGATGGGTCCACAGCGCCTGACTTTCTTTTTCTTCTTTTCTGTTGTCTGTTTTTTCTTTGTTTTTTATTAGGATCTAACTCCTTGCACAAGCGGGACCCCCCAAAACATGGAGTTATCTTTTGGAGGGAAGTCCCCTTGAAGTACAGGCTTCCCTCACTAGGTGTTCTTGGAACCCACTGGCATCGGTGTCCCAGCTAGCATTGTTGTGAGAAGCAGCTTCAGTGAATTTGGGGTGGGAGGTTCTTTCAACGTGTTTGCCCATTTCATGATGATGGGTGATTTACACGAACAACTTATCCACACCATGCTGAGTGCTCAGCAGTTTTTGACCAAAAATGGCATGACCCCCATGCCCCACCCTCCCTATTCACCTGGTCTAACCCCAAGTGACTTTTTTGTTGTTTACCTGGATGAAAGGCCTTAAAGGAAAACATTTTGCCATGTGGACGAGGTGAAACAAAAAACCGCAGAGGCACTAAAAATGCATCAAAATTGACGAGCTCAAAAACTGTTTTGAGCAGTGGAAAAAGCATCTTGATAGGTGTATTGCATCAAACGGGGAGTACTTTGGAGATGACTGAAGTTTAAACATGTAAGCATCTGTAATTTTTAATAAATAAATTGTGTTTAGGTCCCCCTCGTATACTAGGTTTTTCTGTTTTTGTTTTTTAAGGAATGTAAGCAACTTGTTTTATGAGCATACAATGTACACAGTACATTGTACATTGCTGCTGCATTTGTTCAAGAACTGTTTTGTAACTGTAAGTTCCACCAGCAATAGTGATGCCTCTCCTTTGATAGAACACCCTTTATACTTTAAATGGCCTTTTTGAAGGTGAAATTCACATAACACAAAATCAACCATTTCAAAGTATATAATTCAGCGGCATTTCGTATATTCACAATGTTGTGCAACCACTACCTCCTATCTACTTCCAACACCTTGCCAGCGTCCCAAAAGAAAACCCCATACCCATTAAGCAGTCACTCCCGATTCCCCCAATGACACACGCCAGACTTGGCAACCACCATGCTGTGAGTCTATGAACTTACCTATTCTGGATAGTTTATGAAAATGAAATAATCATGCATGTGAACTTTTATGGTTGACTTCTTTCACTTGGCATTTCGATGTTCACCCACATAGTGGCATGTTTCAGTACATCATTGTCATGGCTAAGGTATCCATCACATGCATATCACATTTTGTTTATCCATGCATATATTGATAGACATTTGAGTTGTTTATACCACTTGCCATAGTAAATAGTATTCTTGCAAGCATTTGTGTAGCAACTTTATGTTGATGCATGTTTTCTCTTGGGTAGACACTTAGGAGTGGAATTGCTGGGCCATGTGGTAATTCTATGCTTAATGCTTTTGGGAACCAAACTCTGTCCGCAGTAGTTGAACTGTTTTAAATTCCCAGCAGTGTACTAGGGCTCCCATTTTCCAGCATCCTCACCAACACTTGTTATATTCTGTACTTTTTGTTATAGTCATCCTTATGGATGCAAGGTGGTATCACATTGTGGTTTGATTTGCATTTCTGACGGCTACTCTCTAGCTGCTTTGAAGATTCTGTCTTCAGCTTGGGTGGTTTGATTATGTGTCTTGGCGTGGAACTGTTCTGAGTTTATCCTATTTGGAGTTCCACAAACTTCTTGGATGTGTAGATTCAAGTGTTTTAACAGATTTCAGGTACTTTGTGGTCATTCTTTTTTCAGATAGTCTTTCTGCCCCTTTCTTTTTCTCCTTCTGAAACTTAGCTGGCAAATGTTGGTATGTTTGGTGGTACTCCACAGGCTTCTTGTTTATTTTCCCTTACTCTTTTCTCTTTCTGTTCCTCAGATTGGAAAACTTATTTTTACTTTTTACTTTTATTTTTTGAGTTGGAGTCTCACTCTGTTGCCCAGACTGGAGTGCAGTGGCATGCTCCCAGCCACCGCAGCCTCAAACTGCTGGGCTCCAGCGATTCTTCTGGCTCAGCCTTCCAAGTAGCTGTAACTACAGGCGCACGCTACCACGCACGGCTAATTTTTTTTTTATTGTAGAGATGAGGTCTCGCAAAGTTGCTCAGGCAGGTCTCGAACCCGTGGGCTCAGGCAATTCACTCACCTTGGCCTCCCAAAGCGCGGGATTACAGGCTGAGCCACCGAGCCCAGTCTATTTTTATTTTTAATCTTAAACATGTGGGGCTTAATTTAGGATTGGGTATACAAATATTCATTAAGCAGGTACCCTTGTTGATGAGGTGTGCCCCCACCCCCACCGGCAGATCCCTACTGCCAATCCCACCTTTCCTGCCAACCACCACCCAGCAGCTTCCCACTACTGCCAATAGCTTTCTTATAGTTTTACAATACTTGTTCAAAGTCCACTTATGAGTGAGAACATGATAGTTATTTGTTTCTGTGATAGATCACTCAGTACTATAGACTACGAGTCCATCCAGGTTGCTGCGAAGTTCTTAATTTTGTCCTTCTTTATGGCTGTGTAGTATTCCATCATGTATATGTACCACATTTTTTAATCCAGTCCTCTTATCAGTGGGCAGCATGGCTGATTCCTTGTTTTTGCTAATGTGAACAATGCTGCAATAAGCATATGTGTGCAGGTATTTTTTTCCTAGAGTGATTTGAGTTCCTCTGGGTATAATATTACCAGTAGGGGGATTGCGGGATAGTACGGAAGGTCGATTTTTAGATCTTTTAGGAATTGCCAAACTGTTTTCCACAGAGGTTGTATCCGTTTACACTCTCACCAACAGTGTAGAAGTGTTCCTTTCCTCATACCCTCTCCAGCGTCTGTTGTTTCTTGAGTTATCGATGGCCATCCTGACTGGAGTTAGGAGGTTTCTCAGCGTAGTTTTAACTTGCATTTCTTTGACGACGAGTGAGGCTGAGCATTTATTTTTTCATGTATCTGTTGGTTGCTCGTATGTCTTCTTTTGCGAAGTGTCTATTCATGTCTTTTGCCCAGACTGGAAAATTTCAACTGACTGTCTTCAGCTCCACTGATTCCTCCTGCTGCCTGCTCGTATGTTATGAGAACCCCTCAGTGATTTTCCCCCTTCATTATTGTACTTTTCAGCTAATTTGCAGGGTTCCTTTTATACTGTCTTGACTTTTCTTGACATCCTCTATTTGTTGAGACAGGGTTTCCTGGGATTCCATTAGCTCTAGGAGCATACTTGAGACAGTTGATTTAAAAATGTCCAAGTCCAATGTCTAGGCTTCCTCGGTTTTTTTTTTTTTTTTTCCTGTGAATGAGCTATATATTTTTTTGCACGTTTCATAGTTTCTTGTTGAAAGCTGAATATTACTTCGAATATTATAATGTGGGTAACTGGAAATCAGATTCTTCACTCTTCAGGGCTTGTTTTTGTTGCTTGCTGTGGGCGGTAGTGGTTTGTTTAGTGACTTTTCTGAATTGTTTTCGTAAAGCCTCTTTTACTTACATGGTCTCTAAAATCTGTTCCTTTTGCTTGTGTTCAGTCCACGTGTTGACAGAGACTTCCTTGAATACTAGTTGCTAAAAAATATATATGTATATAACAAGAAAACCTCTCCTAGTTTTTGCTAATTGGCTGTGTTGGGAGATACCTTCAATGCTTAGCCAGGTCATTTTCAAACTGCCTTTGCCTTTACTTTCTGCTTGCCCAGAGCCTGGAGACCAACCAGACATGAATTCTTAGGATCTTCTTAGGTCTTTTCTGAATGTGCATCCTGCTCTGGGTATGTACATGGCTTTCTAAATTCTCCAATAGACACACAGGTGCTTTTGAATGACGTAATTTCCCTAAGAATTTCTCTGCTGCTTTTCCTCTCAGGCTTTAGGTACTCCTTTGTTTACCTCAACTATCATTTTTTTGACCCAGGTGGCAGCGGGTAGTTCATTTGCCTTACAGTGTTTAGAGAAATGCCTGCTGCTTCACACCGATTGAGTTCTGAGTTAGATGAAACAAAAGTGCCCTGTGTCAGTCCTTCATGTTGCCCTGACAGGTTAGAACAAACATGATCTTTTAAGAGTAAGATCTCTCCTCCTTAGAAACTGAGGACTGGGACCCAGGCAGAGAATGTGGGCTGCCCTCTTTAAGCCTGCTGCAGAACTGAGGAGGGGAATGGGGAAAGGGCGGGTGGAAAGCTTTCCTTGTTTCTAGAGGGCCTTTCTTGAGTTAGTATATGCTTGGGGCCTTTAAATCCTTGCCTGTTTTCCAGAGCTCTGAGAAAGTTGTTTCGGAATGTTTTTGCTTGGTTTCTGTGGAGGAACAAGTCCTTAAAGCTATCTACTTTTCCATTTTCACTGATGCCACTCTCGAGTACATTTTGAGTACCTGACATTGTACGTGAAAATCTGCATAGTTCATTTATGGCTCTGGATGCTACAATTCTTTGGAGATTTCTTTTTGCTTCTGTCAGGCAGTTAAATTAGTTGCACCAGCATTCTCAGATAGCCTTAAAACAGTCATGGAATGAAATGACTTAAAGCTGGGCTTCAGGCCGTGAGGGCCGATTTGTTTCTCATTGACCTTACACCTGAGGTATATATAGTCCCTTGGTGTGAGACCAAAAGCCTGGGTGTTCACCAGGGCCCTTCTTCTGTGGTGATATCTCTATAGTTTATTTTACGAATGTTAATGTAGCTTGCCTAGCTCTGTAAACATATCTATTGCTACATAAGAAATTATGGGGCAAACAGGTTAATGTAGAAACCAAATTTATTAATCAAGGATTTACCAAGGGGAGTTTATTAGATATTATTCATAGCTTATGTTGACATCTGATTTTGCAGAGAAATTATAACTCTTACTTTATTAAGGTAATGGGTACTTCTACAAGGTAAATTTGGTTCCTGGAAGTAGCATATTTTCTGATTTTTCAATAGAGTTTGGTTTTAGCTATCAAAGTCAAATGGACATTGAGTCAAACTCAATGTGGGCACAAAAGTCATTCTCTGTACACATATTCTTTCCAAGTGCTCTGGTTCTTCATGCTGAAACATCTCAACTTCCAGAAATATGACTGCCAGATCAGAAATGCCACAGCCCTTCTAAGAGTTAAGATTTCAATAGAGAAAAAGAAACATGCATATTTTATTATATACAAATGAGGAAGAACAAAAAGTCTCATCATGTAAATGAAATAATATAAATTATAGACATAATTGGTAGTTTTAAAAAGTCCTCCAATCACTGTGATCCTCTCCAAAAGACACAGGCCTTAGAATGGGGCCCCTGAGCCATTAATCAGCGCTCTGGGTCATAGTTCTCCCACAATTGTGATTTATATTCTGGAGAAGTGGGTTTTCTGTGAACTCTGTGGGGACTCATGTGTTAGGCCTCATAAAGGAATGAAATGCTTTCACATCTGGGGAAGCAAAAGTACTTAAAGAACACTTTCAAGGTAATGTTTATTGTTGACAGTGACTTTAGAAATAACCACTAAAAAGTGTTAAGGATTTACAGGCAAATTCTGGCTACCTGAAAATAAGAAAGGGTTTCGTAGGTCTACAAATGGTTTGGTAAAAACCCAAAAGGGAAAAGTGAGGTGAAGAGAAGGCAAAACGGGGCATCACAGAAAGGAGGCAAGCTAGTGCAGACTTAAGTCACAGCAAGAAGAAACACAAGGCTGTCCTTTCCAAGGCCAATGTCGGCGACGTGTGCCTATGTAAGCTCAAGCCCAGAAGAACAGCGCAGTTCCTATATACTCACTACTTAATAATGTACAAGAAAAGTACTCTTCATTTGTTATAAAAGAGCTACTTTATATGAAAAGCTAGAAATATATATTTACAATGCACATCTCAGATGAAACCCAACTTAATACACAGGGAACTACAGGGATGACAGAAAAATGGGTAGATACTGAATGGAACGAAATTTACAGATTGCCTTGATATATTCTTTTTAAATCTATACACAAGGCTCAAGTTTTCAGGGTTTTATTATTTTTTTAAAATAAAATTTCTGACCCTCAGGTTAACTAAAGATTGATTTGGGCTCGTAGAGGTAACCTGCTCTTTGTAGCAGAGTGCTCTGAGGTTTCTTCCACTTTAGATCTCTCCGCTGGGTTAATGCCTCTGTTTTCTTTGTCTTTTCCATGTGGTTTTTTATGCTGTGGATTTAAGGAGAAAAATTAAGTCAATATAAAGTAACATTTGATACACATCAGCTGTACTATTTTCAAAGTTCTCTGGGTTAGAGGCAAAAAAAACTTAAGTGTAGAAAACTTCAGAAGAGGCTCAGCACAAGTTTGAGGCAACAGTTTGGCAAGTAGAGCCAAATGTCTTCTTTATTTTACCACTAACAGAAGGAGCAGGGTGAAATAAATATTAATTTCCTGTATTATTTTCTAAGACATAATTACAGATTTTACCGTAGGGTAGCAGTTCTCACCAGGGAGTGATTTTGCCACCTGGGACATTGGGCAATGTCTGAAGACATTTTGGCTGTTATAACCAGAGTGCTGCTGGCTTCTAGTGACTATTGACATAGTACACTGTCATTCTAGTCACTCTACAATCCACAGGAAAGTCCACCACGACAAAAAAAATTATCCAGTTTAAAACATCAATAGTGCTGCTGTTGAGAAACCCTGCTCTAAGGGAACAAGGATTTGCTGTTGTGCAAGAAATCCAATTCTATTTAAAGCAGAGAAGCTGGCATATGGGCTACCTTAAAGCACTTTTGTTTTGATTGTCTTTAGGATTTTAAAAAAAACCACTTTCACTTACCTTATTTTTTATATATTTTATCTTATTTTTAAAACATATTTCCTGTTCATATTTCACATTGAGAGACTGGTGACATTCATTATGCACTCAGTCATCAATGCTGAGATAAATTATAACCCAACTTGAAAAGTTTTTACCCAGAGAAGTGCCCCCATCAGACTGCTACTAGAGAAAAGATCATTTCTGGACTTAGCAGAAGGTCCAAAACCCAATCCCAAATCCTTTCTGGTACTGTAGAGGCTTCCTTGCCATAGTGAAATCACTAAGCCTAGCTTTCAAAATGCCAAAAACAACAATAATGAAACAATTTCTGACTAGGGACTACGTGGTCACTAAAGTTCTCTTATCTTTTCCCCACTTTATAAGATAGAAGAGAGGGATGAAAAGCTGGAAGAAATAGACTTACAGTCCTCTAATAGTAAATAATAAAGCAAAAAAGGAAGGAAAAACTTGGGGATAAAATTGCCCAGAGACAGGTATTCAAGAGAATCTGAGCCAGCACTTTTAACAACTGAAATCAAGGATGGGGAATTTTGAGACCTTGAGGGAAAGACCTGCAAGTCTATTAAAAACAGGTACAAGCAAAGACACATCAGAAGCAGTGTTCCAACTGCAAAATATGGACATCAGTGTCCTACATAAAGAAAGTTTTGGGGTACCTGCATGATCAACGTTTGTATACCTAACCCTGAATTGTATCCCACATCTTTACAATGAAAATTAAAAGAAAAAAAAAAAAGAAAGTTTTACTTTGCATACTCTGTCTAGGCTCGTATCCTTAAAGTACAGGGAAAGATGCCAGGCAGTTTACAGTGCTGAGCTCGAAACAATATGAAGGGGCTGAGAGAGGTAACAGGATTTCATTACATAGGAACAGGAAACCTGAAGCAACAGCTAATAGGGGAAGAGCCTCAGGCAGGAGGAATCACTGACACAATCTCCTCCGGTCTCTCAATCTTTTAAACTCCTTGGCTTTCAAAATCTGATTATAGGCAGAGATAGGCTCCAAGATTTCCATGTCAAAGCAGAGGGAAGAGAAAAATGACTGCTCTCAGTGTCCATTCTGAGGCTATAGGAAGCAGACAGGCGATAAATATAATGGTTAAAGATTACCAGCTAAGGATACAGATGAAGTCAAAGGCTGCCTTAATTTATCCTATAGAAAACCCCTTTATCAATATCAGGCTTGTGTAAATAATTTAAATTGGAAGCAATAACAAGCCATCTCAAAGGATCGGCTGAAAAGTTTTTATTCTACTCACCAAGTATAATGCCTTTATATTGACTAGCAAATGAATGACTTACATCAGACGTGGAAGGGTTATCCCATACAATATAATCAGGTACCTGGAAGAATGGAACCCCGCCAGCTGATGAACACTCCACACCCGCATCTACAGATGGCTCCTGATTCACAGGCTCTTCAAGATACTGTTCCAGAACTGCCTTTTCTACGTCCATGTCCTAAAATAAGAAGCTGGATGAGTGACTACATCCAAGGGCTCAAAAGTCATCACAGAGGGTGGTTTTCTTCTTTGACTATAACACAGTGCTCACTGTATAAAAGTTAACCTCGTCAAGCGCAATGGCGCAAGCCTGTAATCCCAGCACTTTGGGAGGTGGAGGCAAGAGGATTGCCTGAGCTCAGGGATTCGAGACCAGCCTGAGCAACACAGTGAGACCTTGTATCTACAATAAAAATCAAAAAACAAAAAATTAGCCGGGTGTGGTGGCACATGCCTGTGGTTCCAGCTACATGGAAGGCTCAGGCAGAAGGATCACCTGAGCCCAGCAGCTTGAGGCTGTTATGGCTGTGAGCATGCCACTGCACTCCAGCCTGAGCGAGAGTGAGACTCCAACTCAAAAAAAAAAAGTTAACCTCAACAAAATCAGCAGTCTACACATTAATCAAAATAATTCCTAATATATTTTTACATAGAGGTTCCTATACTAAAATGTTAATAAGCACAATATTAAATATTGGATATTATTATCTACTAGTCTAATAATTTTAAAACTGATAAGATCAAAAGAAACAAGTTTAAGGGTCAGGCAACTATCACTAATAAGGGGCAAGGTAAGATTGAAGGGTAAACAGTACAATTCCTCACATGAAGTTGACCACACGAAGAGTTCGTAAGCGAGTTCTAATATTATGATCCTTTACTTATGTATTTTTGAAAGCAGGATTTATTGAGAGGACAGAAAAGCTTGCACAATGGGAGGGGACCTGAGGGGCTGCTTATTATGATTCTTTAAATTTTACCTGATTGGTCTCTTTTTTGTTGTTTTCTGAACAGTTTAGCTTCATTAACAGCTCAGGCTGTTTTCTTTTCAACTGATCAAGGAGATGTTCACGGGGTTCAGTTCTCACCAGGGTTGATGGGTAGACGTAATTTTTTCTCTGTGGTGTTGTGCCTTTAGTGGACATGAGATAAATTAGAAAAATAAGTAAGCTTTTTTTTTAATGCTAAAACTTTTACTTCTAGGTGAGTCTTGTTCTCCAGAAATATGACAATTGCCATTACATGAAAATCAGTATTGTACCTGTCAGGCACATATTGCTTGCCACTAACACTATTTTCTAATCTGACAATTGACCTTAAACAGACATGACTATTTTCAAGATGCATCATACTCCCAAAACATGACGTTTTCCACTAAGAGTTGTGTTGTAAGCTCTAAAAGCAGTTATAGAGTGTTCTGAAAAACTGTACCATTATTAGAACAAGAGAATCTGTTCCCAACATGATTACTGTGATAGGAGTAATCACTTCACTATAAATGTGGTATGGTGGTTAAATATTAACCAGTTATATATAATGAGCTCACACTCTCATAATTTACAAAGTCACTTGCCTTCTCACTCAACATTTACATTTCCAATTTCTCTGAAAAGTGAACAATAAATCTTGCATGTCTCTCGGGGAAAAAAAGAACCCAACATTCTGTAGCACCATCTCCTTTTGTAATTGCTTTTTAAATTAAAAATCAGCTTTGAAGTATACCTTACATACCATAAAATTCACTCATTTTAAGGGTACAATTCAATGATTTTTAAATGGGTTTACATGGTACACAACCATCACCACAATCCAACGAAGAACTCAATTATTCATCCTGTGTAAAACAGCTTGGTACAGCACGTCCACCAAGACCTTCCTGCATCATTAAAGCCTGTACTGATCTCTCAAAACAGTGATTCCTAAATGTTAACAGTTCATGAAAAAAGGACAGAGATGTGATGAACTTTGCATTAAACTAGATTTAATCCAATATTTTTAGTATTAAAATGCCTTTTTACAAACAGTACTAAGTAGATTTTTTTTTTTAATTGTCTCCTCCTAACAAAAAGTCAATTCCCTGAATGTTTGTGAAATTTGACTGAATTGTGATGCCAACACTTCTAGGAGGAGCACAGGCCACCTACACCATGAAGCCCTAATGCTTGATTAAAACTATTTCGGGCCGGGCTCGGTGGCTCAGCCTGTAATCCCGCGCCTTGGGAGGCTGAGGTGAGTGGATTGCCTGAGCCTGCGGGTTCGAGACCCGCCTGGGCAGGCGAAACCTCATCTCTACAATAAACCAAAAAAAAAATCAGCCGGGCGTGGTAGCGCGCGCCTGTAGTTCCGGCTACTCGGAAGGCTGAGGCGGAAGGATCGCCGGAGCCCAGCAGGTCGAGGCTGCGGTGGCCGGGAGCGGCCACTGCACT
>CAUYQG010093404.1:0-22375 GCA_963574415.1 Tarsius wallacei
TCTTATGGCTCTAGCTGGGACTTCCAACACTATGCTGAACAAGAGGGGTGAGAGTGGGCAGGCGTGTCTTGTCCTGATTTTCAGGGGAATGCTTCTAATTTCTGTCCATTTTGGAATATGTTGGCTGTGGGTTTATCATAAATGGCTCTTACTATTTTGAGGTATGTTCCCTCTATGCCCAGGTGTTTGACAGTTTTTATCAAGAAGTGGTTCTGGATTTTATCAAAAGCCTTTTCTGCGACTAATGATATAATCATGTGGTTCTTGTTTTTATATCTGTTGAAGTATTTAATTACATTGCGAATGTTGAACCAGTCCAGCACCCCAGGTATGAAGCCTACTTGGTCATGGGGGATGATTTTTGAGATGTGTTGTTGGATCCAATTTGTTAGAATCTTGCTGAGAATTTTAGCATCTATGTTCATCAGGGATATTGACCTGTATGTAGTTCTCTTTCTTTGCAGGATTTTTACTTGGTTTGGGTATCAGTGGGAAGTTAACTGAATAGAATGATTTGGGGACAGTTCCATCTTTCTCAATTGACTGGAACATTCAGTGGGATTGGTATCAGCTCCTCCTTGTGTGTTTTATAGAATTCCACTGGCAATCCATCTGGTCCAGGGTTTTTTTTGTTTTTTTTTTTTTTTGGTAGGTTGTTTTCTTGTGACAGAGTCAATTTCTTGGGCTATTATTGGTCTGTCTGTTTAGGATCTCAATTTCTTCTTGTTTCGACCTTGGGAGCTTTGTAATGTTAGAAAGTCCTCCATTTCATTTGGGTTATCTAGTTTGTTTCCATATGAGTGTGGGCAGTAATCTCTGATAATATTTTGTATTTCTTCATAATCAGTTATGATTTGATCTTTGGCATTTCTGATTGTGTTTATTAGGGCCTTTTCTCTCTTTTTTTTGGTCATTCTGTCTAGGGGTCCATCAATTTTGTTTATACTTTCAAGAAACCAGGTTTTTGTTTCATTGATTTTTACTATGATATTTTTGTCTTCTATATCTGTATTTGAGCTTTTACTTTGATGATCTGGATTCTCCTGCTGAAGTGAGGGTTTTGGTGTCTTGTCTTTCCAGCTCTCTTAGGTGATTTTTTAGGCGGTCAACTTGTTCTCTTTCTGTTTTCTTAATGTATGTTTGTAGAGATGTAAATTCTCCTCTTAGTAATGTTTTCAGGGCATCCCAGAATTTTTGGTAAGATGCTTCTTCTTTGTCATTTGTTTCCTGGAATCTTATAATTTTTGTTTTGATATCTGTGTTTACCCAGGCATTGATCAGCATCATACCATTTAGTGTCATGTCTTTGTGGTTTTGGGGGGAGTTTTGTTGGTGATGATATTTACTTTTATTCCACTGTGGTCTGAGAAGGTGCATGTCAGTATTTATTCTTGTGAAATTTGTTTATACTTGATTTATGGCCAAGGATGTGGTCGACCTTGGAGTACCTTCCATGTGGCGATGAGTAGAATGTATATTCTGTGATTGTTGGGTTGAGTGTTCTGTAGGTATCTACTAAGTCCATTTGGTCAAGTGTCAAGTTGAGGTACTGGATCCATTGATTTTACCTCGATGATCTATCTAGGGTTGTCAGTGGGGTATTTAAAACTCTTGCTATGTTGTTAGAGTTGGTATTTTTTTTTAAATTTACTTAGTAGCTATTTTATAAAAGCTATGCTCCTATGTTAGGTGCATATATGTTTAGGATAGATACTTCTTAATTAATGGATAGAACATTTTGTCATGTATTGTCCCTTGTTATCTTTTTAACATTTTTGATAACTTAAAGGTTATTTTGTCTTTTGTGATCCATTCACCTGAAAATTTGTTTTCCATTCTCTAACTTTCATCCTGTGGTCATCCTTTGTGGTGTGATGAGTTTTCTGGAAGCAGAATATTACTGGGTCATACATTTTTACCCAATTTGCCATTCTATGTCTTTACAGTGGTGCATTTAGCCCCATTCACGTTTAGGCTGATTATTGAAATATGAGAATTTGTCCCTGACATAATGCTAATATAAGTCTGTTTTGTTTGCATTTAGCTTTTGTGTTCACATATGTGTGTGTTTTCTTTTTTGGTTGTATGCTGTGTGTTCTGCTGCTTCTATGTTTGTGATCTTGTGAAGTATATGTTTTTCTTTTGTTTCTTTTTTCTTCTGTGCACTGCACCCTTTTAAGCATCTCCTGTAGAACTGGTCTTGAAGCACCATATTCTCTTAGGGATTGGACATCTGGGAAGAATTTTAATTCTGTGTCACTGATGAAACTTAGCTTGGCTGAGTAGGAAATTCTTGGTTGAAATTATTTATCTTTGAGAACATGAAACATTTGGGTCCAATTCCTTCTGGCCTGTAGTGTTTCTGCAGATAAGTCTGCAGCAATTCTGATTGGTATCCCCCAGTAGGTAGTCTGACCTTTTTCTCTTGCTGCCTGTAGGATTTTTTTCTTTAATACCTACTTTGTGTAGGCAAATTATAATGTGTCTAGAGGTTGGTCTTCTCGTAAGATGTCTTGCAGGTTTCTCTGGATCTCTTGTGCTTATATAGTCATCTCTCTGGCCAGATGAGGGAAATTTTGTTGAAAGAACTCATGGAATGTCTGGTCCAGGGTGTTTTCCATTTATCTTTCTATTTCAGGTATTCCAATCAGATGTAGGTTTTGTTTCTTAATAAAATCATACATCCCTTGGAGAGTTTCCTCTTTCTTCTTAAGTTTTCTTTCTATATTTTTAACAGATCAGATTAATTCCATATTTTTGTCTTGTAGCTCTGAGATTCTTTCTTCTGCTTGGTCAATTCTGCTTCACATGCTGGTCAACTTTTTATTTATTTCTTGGATGGAGTTCTTTGTTTCTGTTATTTCTAAGTATGCCTTATTGAGCCTGTCTAGTTCCATTGCAATTTCATTTGGTTTTAGCCCTTGCATTTCTTGATTTTTATATATTCTTTCCAATGATTCTCCAGTCTTGCAAGTATCTTCTGCATACTGTTGTTCTTGGAGATAGCCATTATTTGTGCTTCAGTAGCTGTTCTTTCTAGCACTGATTCTTTGCTGGGACTCTGATGGCTATCGGCAGTTTTTTGTTGGTTTTTCTTCATCTGCAACATTTCTCTTTTCTTTCTCTTTAATTCTGCTGCTCAGTGGAAAATGGAGAAACAATCACTTCTGATATTTGCTCTCCCTTTTGTCCTTTCTTGATCTGGAGCTCCGGGTTTGTTCAGTTAAGAAGTAGGACTAGGGTTGGGACATTCTGCTGTCTGTTTTACAATTTGAGCACTTCGTAGGTCAATGTGGGGACTTCAAGGATTCTGAACCTATTGCAGGTCATAACATTTGCTATCTGCTGAATGAGCCAGCTGGGAATCACTCTTCGTCTCTGCACAGTATGACCTTACAGTGGGTATGTTTGCATAGTTCAAACCTCCTTCTCAGGCAGTTCTGCTGTCTGCATCTATTGCCCAGCAACTAGCTCAGGGTGGAAAGCAGATCATCTGGGGTTCCACATCTGCCATTACCCACCAGGGTTTGTGCATTGGTGGCAATGTTCTCTGAGGTCACAAATAGCAGCCCCAGTGCAACACAGAGAGAAGGCCTGGTCTCAAAATGCAGTTCTGCTGTTCTGCCTGGAGCACTTCTCTGCCCAGGCATTAAAGAATCTGGTCAGTTTCTCTGCTGGCTGCTGTTACTGTCACCAACGGGGTCGATAGCTCCCTCTCCAGCAGTTACCACAATCTCCGGATCTTGGGACTGGTGGCCAGGCACTGGAGCCCAGTCCAGGATTGGGGTGGCTTCTCCCTGCTGTTTTATTGGGACTCAGCATCAGGCTCCCTCACTGCACTCCCTCCCCAGCCCTCGCTACCTGGTGCTGTGGTGTGGGGTTGGCAATCTCTCCAGCCATTCTTCCCGGGAAATGCTCTGCTGACTTTAGAAAATGGTACTCAAATTTTTGTGCTCCGGGAAGCACTAGGGTTCAAACAGACCAGCTTTGTTCACTTCTACTTACACACAGAAACCCATACAGAATTGTCCATACAATCACTCACACACACAAGGACTCATGCAGTCTGACTGGTTATGCTACTGTTTCCCCAGAAAAATCAGTATGTTTTTAATACACGATGATCACATCAAAATGTCTGCATGTAAATTCATATACAAAATCAAAGATGATGTTATAATTATATATGAGTTCATGCTTTTTTTTGCTTTCAAATGTAAAAAATAAAAGTGTATTCTTCTTTCTCAGAATGGAAATACTCATTCTACATTATGAATAATATCTTGTGTTTTATTTCTAAACCCAAAGTAATATCAAACATTCTTCACTTATTTGACATTCTAGCTGAGTTAATGTTTCTTTCTAAGATAGATACTAAAAATGCCAACTTCATTTTAAATTCCAAAGTAACTTTACAAAAAAAAACCCTCTATTAATGTAATCACATATTTAATGAGTTTTATAAGAACAGAGTCACACTTTCTATTTCACACATATGCCTGTTGAATTAGAAGTTAAAAGTTCATTACACAAGAAATGTAATCAAAATCGGGTTTGGAACACAGTTTTTATTTTTTTGTCTGAAATAATCATTAAGAGGCGTCCATGGAAATAATTTTATACTTTAATATCCAATGTAAATAGTTATTTATTTATTCATTAATCTCTCTTGAGTCATTACAAAGATACTAAACTGGCTCAGATGTAATTGGGTTATGTGGTAAAGCCAATTCTTTTATACATTATTATACTTTGATTGAGATAGGATCCAAATAAGATTCTTTATGATTACCAATTATTTCCAGGATAACTTTTTGAGAGTTAATATTCCTATTTGGAGACTATGCAATGCAAGAAATCCCATTTGGTTAAGCCATTAAAATGAAATGAATCACAAACCAAAGTGACAGAAAATGCAAAAGTTGTAAGTTTAAATGAGTACCAATGAATGCTAGCTAAGGTGTTATACATAACAACTAGCCATTTAGTGAGTCCCTTAGCATCTAACTATCATAATTATCTGGTCTTAAGAGTTTAGTCTATCAGCCATAGAAGACAATCAGACGCAGTATCAGGTAAAGAGAAAATATTCTGTTTTATGGTTAAAGCACCAAGTCCAGCTAAAGTTAGAAGTGTCTGTTCATTTGCCTTTTGGTGATTGTACAATATGGCTCATTACAAAATAAAGATTTTCTCAGAAGAGACATCAGATATTTTAATCACCATTGAAAGTATACGGTTATGTTGAATATGCTATTTAATATAAAATCTCCATAAAGTAACGTAGATTTTTAAAAGGACATTTTCTGTTGAAGTGTTCTATATACTATAGCTCAATTTGAATACACTTTTTCCAAAAATGCTTAAAGTTTTCTCATTATTGTAACAAAAAGTTTCAGATTTTCAGCTCTAAGAACTAATCAGGTACAAGACTTTCTAAAACCACCTGAGCAATTCTTTTAAACCCAAAATAAAAAGCATTTTATTATAAAAGGCTTGCTGAAGACTATATTAAATATCCACATTTGCCATGGCCCTTAACCAGAGGAAACACTATTTTCCAGCTGTAACAGAAGTTGAGCACTTAGATCATCATTTAGAAAAGGGATTTATTTCTCACATCGTGAAAATCCTATATTTGTTTCATTTTACAATACTTTCTCTGCCTTCTTGCAATATTTGAGAGCGAGAAAAAATGTGGATTATTAGAAATTTATGGTCCTCTTTCACCCCAAAATTCTCTGTCACACACACAGACAGAGATTTTCTGAATTATAATTTCTGCTGAGTAAGCCACGCTTGGAGCTGCAATTTGGAGCAATTAAATTGAGCTACCAAAGGAAAAAAAAAAGGAAAAAAAAACAACACAAGCCTGGCTCGGTAGCTCAGCTTGTAATCCCGCGCCCTGGGAGACTGAGGTGAGTGGATTGCCTGAGCCCGCAGGTTCGAGACCCGCCTGGGTAACTTAGTGAGACCTCATCTCTACAATAAATAATAATAATAATAAATAGCCAGGTGTTGTAGCGCGGGCCTGTAGTTCCAGCTACTTGGAAGGCTGAGGCGGAAGGATCGTGGGAGCCCAGCAGGTCGAGGCTGCAGTGGCCGGGAGAGGCCACTGCACTCCAGTCTGGGCGACAGAGTGAGACTCCAGCTCAAAAAAAAAAAACACAAAAGGAATTTATGATTTATCTGGCAATATAATATCACTTCCTGTGATGGGGTCATTTTTCGCCTTCCCAGATCTTCCCCCATTGAGCATATACACACACACACACTCACACACAAACAAACACACTCTAAGGCAAAGAGATTGAGTCACTCTGCAGAAAGCTCAATGATGCCCGCAATAAACAAACGAATTACCCGACATTCCTGAATGTTCTATGAACCTGAATATAAGGCAATATTCTCCGCATGCCCAGTGAGACTATTTGGTTAATTTTTTTTATTTACTGATATATTTCTACACTTTTTTTAAGTATGAGACAAAAGCATATATTTAAAATAGTTAATGTCATTATATACAATATATGAAATTACACATTTCATACAGCAGTATAATAATATACAAACGTTGCTGTGTTAAAATAATTTTGCCAAAAAATTTATTAAAACTTTTTTTGTACCTCTTCAGTATGAATGTATGTGTCCTTACCAGTTCCAATTTTTTGTGTGGCTGAGGTTTTCTAAAGAAACATTTTCACTTTCATCAAAGTTATGTGGAATTTTGCATATTACCTGTTTCCATCATTGGAACTTTTATACCAACCCACAGATACACACATTCGAACAGGTGTATTTTTTTCTTATCATATGAGGTTGCACTTGCGAAAACTACAATACAAGGACTTACTCTATTGCTATTTGTAGGAAAATCTTTAAAGGACTTATTTACAACTACTGTTTATCATAGCAATTGTTTTGTTTAACAATTCAGAGAACCTCAAAGAAAAGCAGAATTTTATTTCGCTTTTGGCTATTTGAATTTGCCTCTACCTATAGCCAGAAAGTATGGCTGAGTTTCTTTTATGTAATCTTTAGGAATTACTAATAATGATCTGAGTTTTACGTCTATAAAGAAAATCTGGCTTAATTTACTTTGGCCTTCTAACACACAAAACAAGATCACCCTGGTACATTAGCATTAACAAAATAAAACTGAACTCAACCAGCTTGAGTCAATAGTACGAATGCTTACTGACTTTAAGGGCTTGTCTGGACTTTAAATGGCAACGTTAATCAAATGGGTTTTCCCAGCATTTCCTAACTATAGGCATAATATGCCTTCTTATATTATGAAGGCATCTGAGGGATAAATACCATTACGTATATTGACAACCCAACGTGATGTGATAAGAAAAATAAACAAAACAAAACAAAAACGTAGCCAGTGTTTCTCATTTGAAAAGGCTTGCAAAACACAGCCCTCAGAGAAAAGTGATTGTAGAAAAGTATTTGTGTTTACAATAATGTGAAGTTCCTGAGAAAAGTAGAAATCACTGCTTCTGTTGCTCTTATTTTATATTCTCATTGATCAGAATGCTGTAATTTTCATGGCACTAGAGGAAAAAAGACAAGCAAGTTAAGAGTGTAATTATGCAGAAAGGAGGTTTGGGAGCAATTTTTGTAATCAATAATCTAACCCTAGAAGCAATAGAAAGTAATATTTAAAATGTGTTCACAGGAGATTTGGTAATATTGATTTGATTCTGTTTGGCCACATTTCCTAAATTACTATTCTCATTGAATGTTATTTGTACAATTATATTGCATTTTTAAATCTTCCTTTGCTTTGGTTAGGGAGAACCCCCCCCCCCAAATTTAAATATCTTCCTTCATTTTTTCTTTAAAAAAAATCAACCTATGTTTTATGTCAAAAGATATGATGATTTTTTTAAAAATCTTTAGTTCTGTGATCAGTAAAAAGAAAATGATTTCAAGTAGGTGGTTTTTGACAATATTAATGTAGGCATAACCTTTAAAGTAAAAATTTGATCTTCTGACACTTTTCTTTTGTCTTTGGTAAGTTCTTAATACAAAGGAGCAAACAGAAATAAAGGGGCTTTTTTTTCTTTTTTCTTTTTGTTTTTATTAGTGTGCCCTGTCTATGATGTTCCAGGCATAAGGAGAATTAAGCTACTCTATTTTTACCTGGCTTATTAAAGTGGGATTATTAGTTTTCTTTTGTAACTGTACTGCAAATACATGCAAAGAACAAACTTGAATAGTGCAGAAAAATAAAATAATTTATTTTTTAATCAGGCTACTGCAAAACTCCTCTCTGAAAACATCTATTATCAACATTCTGTTCTGTTTCCATTGAGATTTTCTCCCTCCCCTCCCAAATGTATAAATATTATTTTTTTTCCTGTGGTTTTCCTTTTAAAATATACAATGCATTGTATATGATTTTATTTTTCCCTTTACATATTATGAGAACTTTCAGAGGGTTTATTTATTAGATCATTAATGACTTTGTGTTAGTTGGAGAAACCAAATGATGCTTTTCTCCCTCAGGCAGCAAGAAAGTCCTAAAGTGAAGAAAGAAATAGAGGTGGAAAATAGGGGACCAAAAGAGGGGACTGTTGTGGAAATGTGAACTGTGGTTTCACTCATTTCCTTCTCAAGACCTTTGTGAATTATCTCCAGTGTGAAGAATGTGTGAGCGTCTCTTTTGCTGTAAGAAAACCTCCCTGGCTCTTCATGAATTTCTGTACGGCTCCTTCATCAGAATAAATTCACTCAAAGAGAGCTGTGGAAGGAACAGTAAAATATGACAGCCATTGTCTGAAGGAAAATGGAAAGAAAGATGAATTTTGATTCTTAGATGTAGTGAAAAGAAACTAGGGTTTAAACTGCCAAAGGTGATCATTTGAGTCCTAATTCCAACACCCATGAACTGTGTGACCTTAAGGATTTGAATACTCTCTTATCTGAAAAAATTGAGGATTAAAGTAACTACTTCAAAATATGTCCTGAAGATAAAATGAAATAATTAATGTAAACAGGCACTAAAAACTCTTTAATTTTTTTTGTCTTTTGTTTTGTTTTTTTTGCTTTTTGCTTTGTTTTAACTCCAGCAATATCAAGATTTTTTTTTACTCTTAAATTTTTTTTATTTTAAAATTGTGGGGTACATTTCAGGGTTAGGTACAAATATTCACTGCGCAGGTACCCTTGTTGATGAGGTGTGCCTCCCTTCCCCAGGAAGTTTCCCATGACTGTCAACCCCACTTCCCCACCACCCCATGCCCCCGCAGTTTCCTGTTACAGTCAATCCTTTTCTTATAGTATTACAATAGTTGTTCAAGGGCCACTTATGAGTAAGAACATGTGATAGTTCTTTGTTTCTGTGAAAGATCACTCAGTATTATAGACTCTAATTCCATCCAGGTTGCTGCAAATTCATGATTTTGTTCTTTTTATGGCTGCATAATATTAATGGACATTGTTGTCATTCTCATTTCATGACTGAGATTAGTCACATGAGGTCAATCTAGATATTTTTTACTACTTTACATTTGGAAGCCTAGATATATGAGCACAGCCTAATTTAACAGAATTACCTAGTCCACTTCTTAAATAATAATTAGGCATATTTTAGAGAAGCTCCTTCCATTGAAATTAATAATATTGCATGCTGTTACACAAATTGTATTTTTTCATCAGTCTCTTTTCCCTATATGTTGCAGTATCTGTCAGTCACAAAATTATCTTTTTAAAAGTGTTCTTAATAAATTATTCTCCGTGTAGTGATTCCCTTTACTGTAGATACTTTAGTTTCTAGTTTTAGGTTTTATAAGAAGGGAGCGCACTAACTGCAGCCTTGATCTCCACACATGCATTTCCTTTGCATTTACTAATAAGGCACCTAAACTCTGACCCAGAGATGTCTGTCTTTACTGACCCAATTTATCCTGCACTAAGATGGAATGATGCCAAATAGGACAGTAGTTTTTGCCCGGGAGTGCATTATGGTCTTGGGGGATAGACTGAGATACACGGCCCTCCCCTCAGTTGAAGACCATGGCAGCCATCTGTTAACAGTAGGTAATGAATAATGAAGTCTTTCCTGTGGGACAGGGAACATTGATTAGATTTTTCACTTGACAAGGCACTATCCATCCCAAATGATCCTCCAGTCTTAATTTATTTTCTTCAGTGTGACCTAAGTCAAGATCTCAAAAAATGAAAAGAAAATGCTAACATGGTGCTGTCGTGACTTTTGTCTAATATTCAGGCCTGTTTAATAATGAAAAATAACAGAATTTTTACTATTATGGCTTGACCATTGATATTATGCTCTGAAATGTGTGTTGGGGGCAAAACAAAATAATTGGTTTCCCTGGGACATCCTTTATAATATTTCTACTTATTTTTAAATCTTTCTCAAATAAAACTGGTCTTTATACTTTTATAGTCCACAAAGTGCTGCACAAACATAGAATAGTTACCTATAATTTGGGCATTTTTTCATAACAGAAGATATTTTTCTTTATGCAGTACATTATATATTTTTATTTAAGTATATTACCAGGGATCATCAGTTTACTTAAATTTTAAAATGTTTTAAAATGGCTAAGGAACACATACATAATAAAAGTGAAAGTAAGTTGGAAATGACCAAGGACCAAATATAAGTTTTGTTAAAATATATTGCAATGAAAGGAATAATAAATTATGATGTAAATAAGTGTTTCTGTCAATTAAAGGCTCTCACATCTAGTCTTTGGTTTCAAATTAAAATGGTGTAATAGTTCACATTTATGAAACACTATGTAAACATTTCACAAACCTTAACTCTTCACAAGATTTCTTTATTTCAAGTTTTTAGAAGAGTTTGGAACATACTAAGTTATTAGAAAGCTTTTTTTTTGCATCTAAGCAAACTTCTGGGTTGACTATTAGTAAAAGCTTTAATTCACAGATGAGAAAAATTAGAATGATAATAAGTTAAGCAATTAGCACCAGGTCACACAACTAGCATTAATAAAAGCCTGGATTTGAATGCACCGCTGATTCCAAAATTATCTTACTAACCCCACTGTCCAACATTCCTTGTAGCAACTCACATTTACTATATATTATTCATACAAATATTCTTGTCATGCTTTCCTGAGAAAGTCATTGAGTAAACTGCCAATTAATAGTCACATAACTATACTTTAGTCTTACAAATTAGTTTTACACCACTTTATTTTAATAATATGAAGTATAGAATAAATAATAATAATATTAATTCTGAATCTTAAATTCCTGATTAAGAATATGTTTTCTCTGAAAATATAGAGCACAATGAATGAAAACTAACAAAACGAAACTGATTAGACTAATTTCATTTAAAATATAATTAAAACAAACTTGTTTAAATATCAAATAGAAAATCAATTTGTAGAATCTTTGTTGTAATAAACAAGATATATATCAGTAGCAAGTAAAATAGTCTTATAAATTATCATGGCTGAGTTGCTTTAATAAAACAGTATAGGGCATCTTTATTCCTTACAATTAACGCTTAATAACATCTGTTTTGAAAAATATAAAAATGTTACGTTGATGGGTTGGTGCCATGAGTATGATGCAAAGAATTGCACAGAAATTAGAGTAGAAAAGAAAGTTTATTTAGAAAGTAGATTAGAGAGAGAGAGAGAGGAAGTAGATTCATGAGATGGAAATGGAGAGGGAGTCAGAGCTTAAAGAAAGCATGGCTGCCAGAACTTGAGACTTGGGACTTTTTAAAACCTCTTTTGGTAGTGAATGGGTGGATGGAGCAGACAAGCATTCACCAGAGCTGATGTCATGGTGATGGGATCTCTTTCTGGCCTATCTCTGACAACCAGGGATGGATGGGAAGGTCTGTCACACAGAGAAGGGCAGCTGGTGGCTGAGAAACAAATTCTTAGGTGATGTTAATCACAAGGTCCTGTGATTTCCCCAGGGTTTCCTCAAGGAGACCAGAGAAACACCATTTTGGGCTCTGTTTTTTTTTTTTTCAAATATTTTCCCAGAAGGTATTTTAAAATTCAGAGCATGCCTCATTATAACGATTCATGGCTTCAGATTTTATATAAAGTATATTTTAGTTGTCTTTCCATGGTAAGTCTTCCTAGAAGTGTCAAGGGATATAAAAACTAGCCAAGGATAACTACATGAGCCTTTTAGAAATGGGACATCTGAGTAGAATAAGGTTGTCTAAAGGTTCACTCCTATTGGTGTAGATTGACCTCTTTAAATAAAATCTATTTTTAAAGAAATATGTTCAACAGGGGTGCTTTTTCACGGGCAAGCATGTCAGGAGAGTGGTAAGAGTGTTAAAGGAATTAAAAAGAAGAGTTTACCCCTTCACTTAGCACATTTTTGAGTACACTCTCTAGGCCAAGAATTCCTCTAGGCTCTGGAGATCAAGCGGTGAACAAAACAACAATCAGAGCTGATATTTTAGAGGCAGAAAATCATAGCTGGTATTTTAGTATGAGAAGAAAGGAGTCAGAGAAGAAACATAAATAGGCCATAAATTGATGAGTACTGTAGAGGGGATTAAATTATAAAGCATATGTTATAAACTGAATGCTTGGGCCTCCAAAATACATATATTGAAGTCCTAATCCACAGTGTGTCTCTATTTGAACATGGGACCTCTAAGCAAGTAATTAAGGTCAAACGAGGTCAGAAAGGAGGAGCAATGATTCTACAAAATCAGTAAGACACCTTATGATAAGAGACAGCAGAAGTGCTCTGTCTCAATCTCTCTTTCTCTCTCTCTCTTTCTCAATCCCCCACCCCTTTGTGTGTGTGAGTTGTAGTAAGAAAGAGGCTATTTACAGCCAGAAAGAGATCTATCAAGAACCAAATCAGAGTCTCCATTCTAGACTTCCAAAACTCCAATTGAGACAATAAATTTCTGTTGTCTAAACCACCCTGTCTTTTGTATTTTGTTACAGCAGCTAGAACTAACTAACACAGCAGGGTAGAAAGAATTGTGCTTTTGGTAGGAGAGTGCCAATTTAAAGGCAGGTCACATTGTATTAGTGAACTTTTAGCCAAAACCTGAAAGATGCATGTATGTAACTTTTGAGGCTATCTGGAAAAGAAATATTTCCAGTAGAGGGAACAGCAAATGCATATGCCCCAACGAGCTAGCGCATCCCTAAAAATTGAGGAAAACAGAAAAACAAACCAACCAACAAACAAAAAACAGGAAGGCTGTAGAGGTGAGTAATAAGAGACAACCACTAAGAAGAAGCCACTAGTTATATTATGTAAAGCTTTGTAGGCCAAAGATAGAACTGAAATTCATCGGGAGTGAGAAGAAAATAATGAGACATTTTTAAATTAAAATGCACACACACACAGGTGGCTGTGTTGAGAATTGTCTTGGAGGAGGATAACACAAAGTGGAAATAGAAATGTCATCTTAGGGGCCATTAAAATAGCACAGGTGTAAAATGTTAGGGTCTTGCAAAAGGATTGTAGCAGAGGAGGTGGTGAGAAGTTGCAATATTTTCGATTTTGAAATTAAAATGAAAAGTACATCCTCATAGAATCCTTGTGAAGAAGAGCCTTGAAGCACCCCAAGGGTTACAAGCAAGATCATAAAATCAAAAATGAATTTAGATAAGGGAGAAGATGAGAGGATGGTATCATGCCTTGCATGTAAAGAACACAAAAGCAAAACCAACACATAATTAAGATGACAATAATTGTTTTAAGGTCTTATATAAATCAAAAATGTTGTAGTTTGGACACTAAAAAAAGGGAGTCGTGGTCTGTAGCTAAGATTTGAAAAGATGGGCATTCCATGTTATATCACATTCTGGGTAAACTAGTATGGGGGAAAAAACATAAGAGGTGAGAAAACTTAGATATTTAAAAAACCAGTGTATTAGAAAGCAACGGATATAAGCATACCAAATACTAAATTAGCTAGAGAATATGCCAGAATAGTCCTGCAGAGTTCTGTTAACCAAAAATTAAATACTACAGCAAAAGAGGGAGAGCAACTGAGAATTTTAGAGATGTTAGTTCCCAAAGTGACAAAGGATAGCCTGAAACTCAAAGGAGTTGTTTTGCTTTGTTTTCAGAAGGCAGAAAAAGAAATAATTGCAAAGTGAAATGAACTGAAGGTTTGAGTACCCCCAAATTTATATGTTGAATTATTGACCCCAATGTGATGTTGTCAGGAGATAGAGCCTTTCGGAAGTAATAGGTTACTGGTGTGGAACCCTCTTAAATAGGATTAGTGCCCTTTAAGTGAGCCCCAGAGAGCTCTCTCATCCTCTTTCCACCATGTGAGTATGCAAGGAGAAGACTGCTGGTTGCAGTCAGAACACGGTCTTCAACAGAACCCAGTTATGCTGACACCCAGCCTCAAGTAGTATGAGGAACACGTTTCTATTGTTTACAAGCCACTTGGTTATAACAGCCATAGATGATTAAAACTTCAATATTAAATGGGGAGGGGATGCTTGCCACAATTCACCTCATGCAAGTTTAAGAAAGCAAGGAAAACCTCTTCCACTTAGAGGGCCACAGGGAAGATGGTGTGTTTGGGAACAGTCAGGTTTAAGATAAGAAACAGAGATAAAGCGCATCCAGGATCTACAAGGAACTCAAACATGCTGAAAGGACAAAAACAAACAGCCCTATAAAAAAATGGGCAAAAGTCATGAACAGACACTTCTCAAAAGAAGACACACAAGCTGCCTATGGATACGTGAAAAAATGCTCAGCCTCGTTAATCATCAAAGAAATGCAAATCAAAACTACACTGAGTTATCATCCAACTCCAGACAGGATGCCCATCATTAATAAATCAATAAATAACAGATGCTAGAGAGGATGCAGAGAAAAGGGAATGCTTCTACACTGTTTTGGGGAGTGTAAATTAGTACAACCTCTGTGGAAAGCGGTGTGGCAATTTTTAAAAGATATAAAAATCAACCTTTTATACGACCCAACAATATCCTTTCTGGGAATATACCCAGAGGAACTCAATCTATTCATACAAAAAATATACCTCAGCATGCATGTTTATTGCAACTATACACAATAGCAAAAACATGGAGCCAACTGTGCTGTCCATCAAAAGTGGACTAAATAAAAAAAAATGTGGTGCATAAACATGATGGATGATTACACAGTTGTAAAGAAGGACAAAATTATGGACTTCACAGCAACTTGGTTGGATTTAGAGTCTATCGGATTCAGTGATCTATCACAGAAACAAAGAAGTACCATATGTTCTTGCTCATAAGTGGACCCTGATCATTTATCATAATACTACAAGAAAGGGATATGGCAATAGTGAGAAACTGCCAGGAGAGGGGAGGGACACATAACATCAATAAAGGTACCTGATCCTAAACCAGGGGAAGTGAGGCCCAAACTTCACCTGTAAGTAGACCACTTATGAACCTAATCTTGAATTGCACCTCACAGCTTTAAAATAATATACATAAATATATTTGTTATATATATGTGTGTGTGTGTGTATTTGTGTGTGTGTGTATGACTAAGGAAAAATTAAAAGAAATAAAGAAAACACAGTGGAAAGGAACTTTCAGAAGAGTTCCAAGGAGCACAGTAAAGGGTTTGGAAGAATTTTTGGGGCAGAGGGCATGAATCAAAGTAAATGTGGCCTGTGCCATGCCCTGAAGTGAGTGTGAAATTTTCCATGGTATTTGGTAGCCTAGAAAAATTTGCTTCCTCTGAGTGACTATGATACGGCAATACAAGATATGAAAATCTCACAGGAGAAAGGAAATGATCCTCTTAAAGAAGAGTACTAAATATTTGAGCCCAGTGGTAGAGAAGACTCATAGTAACACATCTCTGAGCAGTGTCAGCGAGGAAATGGAAATAGTTTTCAGCTTGGATATGTCAAAAAAATTACCCAGATCCATTTAGAATGACTCAAACATATTAGTTAGAGATATTCGGATGTTGCAGAAAGTTTATATGCATAAGTAGGAAAACGCCTCTCGACTATTTTCAAGGAACAAAGGAAGTTGCAGAATTGGTGAGAGAGAAGGGATGTGGTTAAGTTTGGACAGTCTGGGAACAAGAAATCTTGGGTGGTCTTCATTTTGGAGTAAATGGATAAGCTGGAGTCTCTCACAGGTGTCAGTCCGAACAGTGTCTTTGAGCATGCTGACTAAGGATGTTGAGTGAGTAACTGTGAAACACACATAACTGGTTGCCTTCGCACAGTATCTGCTCGTGTCCTTCTACTAGGGCCTGTGCAATTTTAAGGCCAGGAGTGCACCATGTCCTCATGAAGATAACTAACTCAAATCTTAATTAGGAAGTTCCTCTCCCTGCTAGACAAAGTTTGAGAGATCTCTGTGTCATAACGTTACAGCAGAGAACCAAAGGAGATGAAAAGCAGTTATGCTACAAAAAAGAAACCTCTTCTCTCAAAATGGTCACACTGTAGCTGGTATTTGAAAGCCAAGGAGCCATTTTTTTAAATAGAACTTCTAAATTGTGTCCAGCATTTTTAACTAATACTCAGATCTGTATATGATACCTAATGATGCAGTAGAATGTGTAGTATATTCATTCTTTATTATAGATTATTGCTACTGAATATTGTTCTTGAGTTGACCGCATTTTGTTTATTTTAAATAGATAGATAGGTATTGAAGATGTAAACTAAACAATGAAGTTTAGATTATGATTCTTAAATTGTGTGGGAGGGACAGCAGCAGTACTTTTGGAAAAATGTTCTATTAAAAAATTCTCATTTCTACTTATTTATGTCACATATTTTAAACATATATTCTGGCATGTAGGACTTTATGATGCACACAGCAAAAAAAACTCAACTCAAGCCTGTTTAATAAAGAGGACTTATTATCCCTTATCATTTCAATGGCCAGAAGCAGTTCAGGTTTGTTTGATTCATTGAACCACTATTAAATTTTTTGAATATTTCAACTACTCTACACATCTAGGTTATGTGTCATTCCAAGAAAGGCATCCCCTTGGTTCAAAAGATGACTGTCAATAACTCCTGGACACTAGATTCTCCTCTAAGTTCACAGAAAGAGGGAGAGCTGAAAGAGTGAAGATTTCTTCTAAGAAATCCCCCAGCAAGCATCTTGTATCCCCTTGGCCTCCACTGGGGTACCTGCCTATATTGGAACCAGTAGTAATAAAAATAGTATTTCACTGATTAGCGAGAGGTGGTATTTTATTGCCCTATGGTAAACCAATGGTAAAGTCACTTTTCTTATAGCATAGAGACTACTCAGTGGAGATGTGGACATTTGAAGAAATGCAGAGAAATAGCAAAGAGAAGAATAAAGAAATTGACAGTGGAAAGTAAAGCATAATGTCTACCTAACAATCAATCTGGTTGGTAAGTAGAAGAAAACATCAAATATCTTTCTACTCCACAATCATTGTGGTATGGGAGATGGTGGCCGTACATATTACACTTTCATAAAACACTTCTAAAATGCAAGACATGGGGCCAGACACAATGGCTCAGGTCTGTAATCCCCGCATTTTGGGTGGCCAGGGTGGGGAATTGCTTAAAGCCAGGAGTCTGAGACCCGCCCGGGCAACATAGTTAGGCTCTATCTCTACTTGTTTTAAATTAATATTAGTCAGGTGTGGTGGCACATGCCTATAGTCCAGCTACTCAGAATGCTCAGGCAAAAGGATAGATTGAGGCCAGGAATTTGGGAGCACCCTAGGCAATGTAATGACAGCCCCCCTTCTCCCCAAAAAGTACAATTATAATTTTAAAAATTAGCATGCATGGGTGCCATGTAACTGAGATCCCAGTTGATAAGCAGTCTCCAGCAGGAGGATTGTTTGAGTGCAGGAGATTAAGCTACAGTGAGGTAGGATCACACCACTGCCCTCCAACCTGGGCAGCAGAGCGAGATCCTGTTTCTACAGAAAAATAAAATAAAATTTTAAAAGCATGAGATGATCCAAAATGGACTAACTTAAGTCGATCATACTAGGTGATCGATCACAGAAACAAAGAACAGAGTATCATATAGTCTCACTCATAGGTGGGCCCTGATCGTTTACCATAATACTATTAAAAATGGATTGGCAGTAATGGTATACTGCCAGGGTGGCAGGGGGCACATGACATCACTAAGGGTACCTGATCTCAAACCAGGCGAAGTCGGGACCAAAGGGAGGCCAAAACTTTACCTGTAGGATGCCCATTTGTATACCTAATCCTGACTTGTATCTCACATCTTTAAAATAAAATATAGTTTTTAAAAATTGGCTAAATATTCCTGTATGCTAATAAACCTCCCTTAGACTGGCTATCTCATCCAAAACTGATGAGTTTAGGATTCAAATTTCCAGTTGTTGTTATTATACTACAGCCTGAAACTCTATCGAATTTTAGGTTGAATTGGTCCTCTACTGTAAAACAGTATCACAGATTGGTCTTGAATAATTTGTATCACTGAGCACAAGACCCCAGTGCAAGTTTGTCCTCCCAATGGGGCAACCTAGGATAGAGTGAGTCCTTTCACCCTATGAACCCCCATAATTTCCTTTTTAAACAATTTATAGATCTCAAGACAATCTCTTTTCTACAACAGCCAGATGTGCTAGGTTAGCTATATACAATCACAATAATTAAAAAAGCAGTTTAATTTTTTTCTGAAACTAATAGCAGGAACTCTATGGTTATTTGATTTAGAAATGCAAAACCAAACTTATTTATCTTTAAAAGGTATTTTTATACGGAAGAAGACAAGAACAAGAGAGGCAAAACCAGAAAGACTGTAGAAATGGCTCAGTTACTGCCTAGACCTTGTTTATATCGGAAATGTCAGGTTCAACCTTTCCTAGCTTCTTGACACCATGAGTTTTTGTTCCTGTCAGAGCCACTGAGTCAGTGGTAGATGAGATAGCAGTGGTTTTGAGGAGATTAGCCACCAGAAACAAAATTCCCATAAGAGAGCTTTCATAGGATTCACTTTGATGGTAAGGTCGGGCTCTGCACAGACTGTGAGTTCACTTCCAGTCTTAGAATCAAAGAACATAATCCTGGCCAGATTTTTTAAAATTTTATTTCATTTTAGCAGGCATGTGTTTATTGTTGACTGTCAACCAGACACCAGACTTGTCCTCTTTATAGACATTTGATTCTAGGAAAGGGAGACAATAAAAAGTAGGAAAAAAATAGAACCGGCATAATGCATTTCATTGCATTTTGCTTGATTGCACTTTACAGATATTGTGTTTATTTACAAATTGAAGTTTGTGACAATCCTGGGTCAGGTAAGTTTATCAGCAAAAGTTTTCCAAAAGGATATGCTCACTTCTTGTCTCTGTGTCATATATTGGTAATTGTCATGATATTTCTAACTTTTTCATTATTATTATATCTGTCATGATTATTAGTGATTAGTCATCTTTGAGGTTACTATTGTAATTGTTTTGGGAAACCACAAATTGTGCCCATATGTGGCGGTAAATGTGATCAGTAATTTGTTGTGTATGTTTTGACTGCTTCACTGACTGGCTGTTCCCTGGTCTTTTCCCCTCTCTTTTGGCCTCTTCATTTCCTCAGATAAAATGATACTGAATTTTTGAATATTAAAATTTGGCCTAATAATAACCCTACAATGCCTCTAAGTTTTCAAGTGAAAGGCCATCTATCATTTTAAATCAAAAGCTAGAAATGATTAAGCTTAGTGAGAAAGGCATGTCGAAAGCCAAGATAGCCCACGAGCTAGCCTTGTGCAAAACAGTTATCTGAGTTGTGAAGAGAAAAAAAATGTAAAGGAAATTGTTATTCTAGTAATTATGTAAATGATGAGAAAGTGATATAACAGCATTGCTGATGTAGAGAAAGTTGTAGTGGTCAAACCAGCCGCAATATCCCTTTAAGCCAAAGCCTGATCTAGAACATGAACTTAACTTTCTTTAATTCTATAAAGGCTAAGAGAGATGAGAAAGCTGCAGAAGAAAAGTTTGATACCTGCATACGCATGTTTATTGCAGCATTATACCCAATAGCAAAAACATGGAACCAACCGTGCTGCCCATCGAAAGAGGACTGGATTTTTAAAAAGTGGTACATATACGTGATGGAATATTATGCAACCATAAAGGACAAAATTATGAACTTCACAGCAACTTGAATAAACCTAGAATCTATAATGCTGAGTGATTTATCATAGAAACAAAGAACTGAGTATCACATGTTCTCACTCATAAGTGGACCTTGAAAAATTATCATAACACTACAAGAAAAGGATTGGCAGTAGCAGGAAACTGCCAGGGAAGAGGGGGACAGGATATACATTGCTCAGGCTAGTCTCAAACTCCTGGGCTCAAACAATCCTCCCACCTTGGCATCCCAAATTAATTGCTGGGATTACAATGTGAGCCACCATACCTTGCAACTTTCAAGTTTTATAATCTAAGTAATACCCTTTATAAGTCTATAGCTGCCAAAAAAAGTGATTCCTCTGATAGGTCAGGACAAAATACATTGAAAATCTTCTGAAAAAGATTCATGATTCTAGATGTCATTAAGAATATTAGTACCACTCCTATTGCACATTGCACTGGAAGTCCTAGTAAAAGCAATATGGCAAGGAGAAGAAAAGGCATTCAAATCAGCAAGGAGGAAGTTAAGCCAAATCTGTTTGTTGATGACATGATTGTATGTCTAGAAAACCCTGAAGACTTCTCCAAGAGGCTTCTTCTCGACCTGATAAAATACTTCAATTGTCTCAGGATGCAAAAGTTAGGTTCATGTTCTAGATCAGGCTTTGGCTTAAGGGGATATTGCGGCTGATTTGACCACCTATCCAGACCACTACAAAAATCAGTAGTATTTTTATATGCCAATAACACTCAAGCCAAAAACCAAATTGAGAGCTCAATCCCATTTACAATAACACACAAAAAATAAAATACCTAGGAGTACACTTAACCAAGGAAGTGAAAATTTTCTACAAGGGGAATAACAAAACACTACGAAGTATTGATTATAGACAACACAAACAGAAGATCACCTCGTGTTCATGGATTGAAAGAATCAATATTGTTTAAAGGACCATACTGTTCAAAGCAATCTGCAGATTCAACAATCCCTATCAAAATCACATCATTTTCACAGCACTAGAAAAAACAACCCTAAAGTTTATATGTATACAAAAAAGAATCCAAGTAACCAAAGCAATCCTAAGTTAAAAGAACTAATGTGGAAGCATCACACTGTCTGACCAAATTATACTACAAGGCTATGGTAACTAAACAGTATGGTACTGGTACAAGAATAGACATATAAATCAATGGAACAGAAAAGAGAACCCAGAAATAAAGCCACATACCTACAATCAACTGATCTTTGACACAGCTAACAAAAATAAACAATGTGGAAAGGACACCCTAGTCAATAAATGGTGCTGGGAAAATTGGCTAGACACATGCAGAATGAAACTGGCCCTTATCTCTCACCATAGGCAAAAATTAACTCAAGATAAATTAAAGACTTAAATGTAGTAGCTGAAACTATAAAAATTCTAGGAAAACAACATAGAAAAAAGTCTTTTGGGCATCTAGGTGAAGAATTTACAAACAAGTTCCCACAGACAATTGTGACAAGAACAAAAAATAGTCAATGGGGTCTTGATTACATTAAAATAGCTTCTGCACAGCAAAAGATAGACAACAGAGTGAGCAGAAAACTTACAGAATTGGAGAAAATATTAGTAACTCGTGCCTCAGACAAGGACTAATGTTCAGAATCTACAAGAAATTCAAACAACTTAACATGAAAAAAAGAAACAACCTCATGAAAAAGTGCGTATGAATAGAAACTTCTTCAAAGAAGACACATTAGTGACCAACAAACATATGAAAAAATGCTCAACCTCACTAATCATCAGAGAAGGGCAAATTAAAACCATAAGGCGATAAAACACAATCTTACACCAGACAGAAAGGCTATTATAAAACAGTCAAAAAGCAACAGATGTTGGTGCAGATGTGGGGAAAAGGGAATGCTAATAAACTGTGGGCGGGGTTGTAAACATGTGAACCTCTATGGAAAACAGTAGAGAGAGTTCTCAAATAACTAAAAATAGAATTATCATTCTACCCAGTGATCCTACTGCTATGGAACTACCCAAAGGAAAATAAGTCATCATATAAAATGACACCTGTGCTCATGTGTTCATTGCAGTACTGTTCACAATAGCAAAATCATGGAACCAATCTAAATGGCCAACAACAAGTGACTGGATAAAGAACAAGTGGTGTATACACAACATGAAATACTACACAGCCATAAGAAAGAGCAAAATCTGGTGAGGATGCAGAGAAAACTTCTTCTACACTGCTGGTGGGAATGCAAACTAGTGCAACCTCTCTG
>CAUYQG010093405.1:46-13904 GCA_963574415.1 Tarsius wallacei
AGTGAAATTAGAGTGTAGGATTTTTGTATTTGATCAAAATTAATTTGTTGCCAGCCTAAAACAGATTGTATCAAATAAGTATAAGATTTTTTATATAAGCTTCCGGGTAACCATAAAGCAAAAGCCTGTAATATATACACAAAATATTAAAAGAAAGAAAAGACCCAAAGATACCACCCCCGCCACTCCTTCCTTCCTTCTTTCCTTTCTTGTCAAGATCTTGGTCTGTCCCCCAGACTGACCAGAACATTATCATGTTCACTGTAATCTTGAATTCCTTTACTCAAGCAATCCTTCTGCCTCAGCCTCCTGAGTAGTTGGAATTATAGGTATAAGCCACTGCACTCAGCTCAGATTTCTAAATGTTTGCATTCTGTATTTAGGTGCTCTAATGTTGGGTGCAAATATATTTACAATTGTTATATTCTCTTAATCAATTAACCCTTTTATTACTACATAATTTTTTTCTTTGTCTTTTTACAGTTTGAACTTGTGTTTATTTTACCTAAAGTAAGCATAGCTACCTCTGCTTTCTTTTCTTTTTCATTTGCATGGGATAACTTTTTCTTTCTCTTTGCTTTTAGTCTATGAGTCTTCTTCAAGGTAAAGTGAGTCACATGTAGGCAGCATAGAGTTGAGTCTTGTTTTTATTTGTTTTTAATACATTCTGCCACTTTTTGCTTTCTGATTGTTGAATTTAACAATTTGCACTTAAAGTAATCAATGAACTTACTAGTGCCATTTTGTTAATTGTTTTCTGGTTGATTAGTAGATTCTTTTTTCCTTTCCCTTTCTTGTTTATTTTTCATTGGTTGTTTAATGGCTTTCTGGGGTGGTATCTTTGGGTCTTTTCTTTCTTTTAATATTTTGTGTATATATTACAGGCTTTTGCTTTATGGTTACCCAGAAGCTTATATAAAAAATCTTATACTTATTTGATACAATCTGTTTTAGGCTGGCAACAAATTAATTTTGATCACATACACAAATCCTACACTCTACTTTCCCTTCTACCACATCTTATATTTTGATGATATCATACTTTACATCCTTTTTATATTTCATATTCTTTAACAAAATTATTCATCTGTATTTGTTTTTAAGAGCTTTGCCATTTAAATTTTATTCTAGAAATATAATTAATTTGCGCACTACCATTACAATATTAGAGTGTTTTGTATTTCACATTGTACATATTTTTATTGATGAGTTTTATACTTTCATTTTTTTGGTTACTAATTAGTGACTTCTTTCTTCAGCTTAGATAACCTCCATTTGCATTTCCTATAAGGTTTTCTCAGACAAAGAAAAGCTGAGAGAGTTTATTCTCTTGGTCTGAGAAAGCCTTTATTATTCTCTGATTTTTGAAAGACAAAAATACTGGCTATAATATTATTGGTTGACAGGCTTTCACCCCCACCCACTTGAATTTGAATATATCATTTCAGTTCCTTCTGACCTACAGGGTTACTGCTGAGAATTTTGCTGGTAGTCTGATAGAAATTCCCATACATAACAATTCACTTTCCCTTGGTAGTCTTTAACACCTTCTCAATTTTTTACAATTTGACCATGATATATGTTTCTTTGGATTCATCTTGTTTGGTGACCTCTAGGTTTCCTGGATCGGACTTTTTATTTCCTTTACCCAGGTTTGAAAATATGTTGTAAACATATTTCTTAAAATATGTTTTCTGTTCCTTCCTATTTCTCTTCTTCTGGCACAATAATGCATTAGTTTTTCCACTTGATGATGCTCCATCTGTCTCTTAAGTTATCTTCATTCTACTAAATTTTTTTTTTTTTGATCCTCAGATTGATGATTTCTAGTGATCTATCTTTGAGTTCACTGGCATTGTCTTCTACTTGATCTAGTATGCTGTTGAATGCCTCTATTTGATGTTTCAGTTTAGTTATAACATTATCCTGGTCTATAATTTTTGTTTGATACTTTTTTATGCCTTCTTTTTTAGCTTGAAGTTCTTGGTTTGTTATTGCATTGCTTTCTTAACCCTGGTGAAAACCATTATGCGATTATTTTTAATTTTCTTTTGGGTAAATCTTACATCTTTACTTCATTTTTTCTGGAAATTTATCTTTTTTAAAATCTGAAATATATTTCCCCCATTTGTTCATTTTCTTTGACTCTCTTTGTTTCTGCACATGAGATAAAATAATTATCTCTTCAGTTTTGTGTGACTGGATTCATATATAAAAACAGTCTCATCAATCCATCCAGACAGAGATCAAATGTGCCTTTCAAATCTTTGTGTTTTTCTAGATTGCTGTCTGTTCTTGGTGTCACCTTGGAGCATAGGCCATGCCACATCCTGCCACTGCCCAAGACCAATAAGGTAGAAGTCAGACTTTCTAATTGGAAAATTAAGGTGTTGTATGTTCTAGTTTCTTCTGCCTTCACAGTGATCCTGAGCATGTGTGTTTACCTCCCACTCTCTCTGCACTATTCTGGGAAGAGGATCTGTGACAAATGCCTATACTCATGTTTAAGCTGTATCCTCCGAGTCTGGTGAGATGGCTTCTGGAAGTGGTCCTGTGGTGTGTCCATCTTTATTTGTTTTTGGTAGTATTGAGCACTCAGGAATGCAAAACCCATCAACTACTAAAGCTAGGCTGTTAAAGAGATAGTCCCTTGGGTGGGAGCTGTAGTAGATGTGACACTTGGTACATGGTCAGACTCCTTCCAGGAAGAATGGCTAGGCCTGGATTTATCACTGGGATGAGCTGAAGAGAGGGCTCATGAAAGGCAAGCTCTGGCTCCGGCTGCCAGAAAGCTACGTTTTGTTTGCTCTTTTATCTCCCTGGGGCAAGTTTGTCAGAAGTCAGTCTGTCACACAACCACTGGCAGTGTGTGTAATAAGCTCCTTTGTAGGAAAAATGGGAGTATCGTGTTCCTACTCTTTTTCTGCACTGCTCCAAGAGGGTATAGCCATGGAAGTGTTTACACACATCTGTGATTTAGAAAGACTCACACGTACCTAGATCCCTCTGCTCTCATAGCTAAGAATGAAGTCCTTAAGCAGATAGCTATAAGAGTTCAGACACTTGATGAGTGGCATAAACCCCTTCTAGTGACAAATTGGGAGGTGTTTTTTAATGCTTCTTTGCTGTACTGCTCTGGGAGGATGAAGCCACTAAAAGTACATACCCCATATAAAACTGCCTTTTTTTTGGTAGTTCAGATAGACTTGCGTCCACTTACTCCCCCCCTTCTTCCAAAGATAAGGAGGTTATAATGCAGTCCTTCAGGAAGAAGTTGTGAAAATTAGAGTGTTTGATGTATGGCCAAGTTTTTCTAGTAAGGATGAATAGATCTGAAATTACTACTGAGTTGATCCAGGGGAAAAGGCTCAGGAAGTGCTGATCTGCTTCTCAGGTTGCCACAAGGCTTATACTTGTCTAGCTTTTAATTCCCCAGTGCAAGTTAGAGACTAGGCCACCAAGTAGCTACTGGAGTGTGTCATAAACTCTTTCCAGTGAGAAACAGAAACTGTGTTTTTTTAAGTCCTTTCTCTGTACTGCATCCTGGGGATGAAGCCTCTGAAAGTGCCTGTATGCTTCTGTAAATCTGCTATATTTTCTCCTACAGTATAGAGACATACATGTGCCAGTCTCCTCTGCTCCAAGAGCAAAGAGGTTTAGGATGCAGGCTCTTTGGTGGATGTTATAAAACTTGGGACACACAATGCTGACAAACTCTTTTCATTAGGAATTAATAGACCTGGAATGATCATTGTGGTGAGCTGGGAGAAAAGACTTGAGAAGTGTCAATCTGCTTCCCAGGCTGGTTGTGGGTTAATATTTGTCTACCTCTTTATCTTCCAAGTGCAAGTTAGTGAGAAGCCAGGCTGCCCAATAGCCCCTGGGAGATTGTGTCTTAAACCACTTCTAGGGAGAAAGAGGGGGATGCATTTTTAAGCCTCTTTTTAAAGCCCTTTCTCTGACTCTGAATTGCTCTCAAGGGCATAAAGACTCTTAAAGCACTTGATCACTCATATAAAACTGCTGATTTTTTTCCCCTGTGGTGTAGAGAGACATTCTTGTATCTAATCACCTCTATTTCCATAGAGTCAAACCATGGGGAACCGTAGAGTTATGGTACTACACGTGAGTCCAAAGTCTCCTCTCCACAGGGAGAACTTGGGTGTTGGGGATTCCTTTTCTAATCTTATGGCACAGTCCCCAGGGTGGCATCTGTGTCCAAGTATACCTCAACTTTTTCTATCATTTGCTGTGAATGTTTTCTCAGTTGCCCAGTGGATTGGAATCTCTTAGTTGGTCCCAGAGGGAACTGATTTGTGAATAGATGTCTATGTGGTATATCCACAGGTGTAGGAAGGGTCAGGACCTTCCCATGCTGCCATGTTGTTGAACATCACTCTTGTGAATCCTTATTTTATCTTCACTACAAAGGTGCAAGATAGATATTATTCTTTCCAATTTTCTGATCAAGAAAATGATTCTGAAAAAAGGTTAATTAATACCCCAGGTGGCCAAGTTAGAACAATGGGGGGCCAGTATTCACTCAGGCCTGAGTGCACTAAAGCCCTGATTTTTTCTATTACTTTGCTTTTTTTTTCCGGAAATTATGTGACCAAAGGTCAAAAGTAGAATAATCAAATTTTTTTAACCTAAAACTACAGGGATAAAGTAGAGTCCTTATTCAAAAGAAAATCACTTTTTGACCAAGTAAATAAATATGGCTCTAAATGAACTGGGTTTGACATTGTTATGACAAGTTTTAAAAAATGGCAAAATGAATTTGTTATTGACCTAACTTTGGGGAGGGGGTTATAAAATAAATGAGCACTGCTTTAGAAAAATTAAGTTTAAGTCCTAGTTATAAAATTTACTTTTTATTTTTCAGCAAATTATTCACTTCTTTGTGTTTCATTTTCTAGTAAATAAGAGGACTGGCCTATTGGGAGGTTTCTTTGTTAGTTTTTATTTTTAGAAAATTTCCCCAAATGTAGAATTATCTGCTTAAATTAAATTTTATGCAGATTACCTATGTGAACAAAAATAAAAATATTTGTGTGAAGTAGATAAGTTGAGCTCGAAACATAGCCAGTGGGATTTTAATGCTGCCTATTCAATAGCTTTGAAGTGACCACAGAAGCAAGGCCAAGAAAACAGCATAAAGTCAGTAAATAACTTTGCAAAGTTGAGCTCTTTTATTCTGTAACCAATGTCAGAGTATTTCAATTTCTGTTCCCATCATAAAACACACAAGATGATGGTCATATGTACAACGTGGCCCAGTGGGTGTATCAGGTTTACTTTGAACAAATTGATAATTTTAGCTTCAGTTCAGTATTAGAATGCAAGAAACAAAATTTTCTTTATATGATAACTTGAATTCACTTAATTTGGAAAATGTTATTCCATTCATTCATGCATGTATTTAGTAATTATAAGTAATAGGCCATTTGAGAAGTATCTCACAATAATTACAGCACACTTGCATTGAGTCATCACTGATTTAAGAACTGATTTATGTCTTATATCAACAGTTCTCAACCTCTCTGGAATCAGGGGCCAATTTTGTGGAAGACAATTTTTCCACAGAGGACAGGGGTGGATGGTGATGGATGGTTTGGGGATGATTCAAGCACTTTACGTTGATTGTGCACTTTATTTTTAGACCCCTTGCATGCACAGTTCACAATAAGGTTCATGCTCCTCTGAAAACAGAATGCTGCCACTGATCTGACAGGAGCTCAGGTGGTAATGCAAGTGATGGGGAGTGGTTGTAAAAACAGATAAAACTTGGCTCAAAGGACTTCTGGGAAGATGTGGTAGAGCCAGTCAGGCTATTTGAGCCCCAGTGTGAGTGAGGGAGTGTATGGAAAATTTTGCATGCATGTCTGTGTGAGTGAGTGGGCATGTGAGTAGCTGAGTGGGGCTTCAGGAGCAAATGGCCAGGACTCTCTTGGTGAAGCTACTGAAGCCACAGCTTCTCTACTTGGACCCTTGTACTGCCCAAGGCACAGAAGCCAAGCAAAGCTGCCATTAGTTACTGTTGGCTCCAGACTCTGCCTCGTCACCACAGCGCCTGGCCAAACACTGGCAGCAAGGGCTTTGGAGGGAGTACAACAAGGGAACTCAGAGGCAGAGCCCCACTGGAGAAGAAGAGCCCCTGCTACCATCTTGAAAACTGGATAGAGGAGTGCTCCAACTTGCTTACCATGAACTGACAGACTCGATATCTGATATGGCAGGTTAACTACTCAAGGGTTGATCATGACCCAGAGGGAATATCCTGAAAGCACAAACTCCAGAGGGAAAGAATGAATGCTAAGGCACCCCACCCCTTACCTTAATTCAATCATGAGACAAAGGGTGAGACTAGAAAAGGACGAGAAAGACCCCTGAAGGGATCAGCAGTGAGTCTAGGGATGACTCAAGTCCCTCCTCTCCTGCAATCCTCTGAATGTCAGACCCACACAGCTGGGATGCAACTGAGAAGGACAAACCTAGGAACCTAGGTAGAGCCCGGACATTAACAATGATAAGAGGAGTCTACTCCAGAAAAAGTCTGGCTGGGGTGTCCCCCCACCAGCACATGGGGAAGAGACAATCCCACACCTCCCCACCAAAGGGGATTCCTCTAACCAGAGGGAGGGGAGGACTGAGGCCCCACCCACCCCCACTGCCTTCTTCTCCCCAGTGTCCTGGGGGACTGTGAATAAGGCTATAGCTCTGCAAGAGACAGCAAATGGGCTTACCTGTGAGCAGTGGATAGGAACAATTACAGGATCTCAAATATAAACAATTTCAACCAGGAATTTCCTACTCAGCACAACTCAGCTTCATCAGTAATGGAGAATTAAGATCCTTTTCAGATATCTGATCTCTAAGAGATTATGCAGCTTCCAGGTGAGATCTACAGGAGATACTTAAAAAGGTATTAAGTATAGAGGAAAGAAAAACAAAAACAAAAATGAATGACCACACTCTTCCCAAGAGAACAGGAGAACACAATACTTCCAAGGAGGAGCTGATACAAATCCTACTGAAAGTATTCCAATGGAGAAAGATGCAATTCTCTCCAAATCATTTTAGGAACCTAACATTACACTGATACCCAAACCAGGTAAAGATCCAACAAAGAAAGAGAACTACAGGTTTAAATCCCTAATGAATATGGATACAACAATTCTCAACAAGATTCTAGCAAATCGGATCCAACAACACACCAAAAAAATTATCCACCATGACCAAGAAGGCTTTATTCCTGGGATGCAAGGCTGGTTCAACATCTGAAAGACTGTAAACACAATTAAATATATCAACATATGTAAAAACAAAAACCACATGACTACATCATTAGGTGCAGAAGAAGGCTTTGATAAAATCAAGCATCCCTTCTTGATAAAAACCCTTGAACTCCTAGGCATTGAAGGTACTTACCTCATAATAGTAAGCACCATCTATGGTAAACCCACAGTCGGCATATTGCTAGGTGGACAGAAGCTGGGAATATTTCCCCTGAAAATCAGAACAAGACAAGGCTGTTCACTTTCAACCCTCCTGTTCAACATTGTATTAGAAGTTCTAGCAATACTAATTAGACAAGAGAAGGAAATCAAGCTTACCCAAATAGGAAAAGAATAAGTTAAGTTATCCCTCTTTGCTGATGATATGATCCTATACTTTGAAAATTCAAGTGAGTATGTCCAAAAACTTGCACTGATGAAGGACTTTGACAAAGACTTGAGGTACAAAATAAATGTTCGAAAGACAGTTGCATTCTTACACACCAACAACAAGCAGGCAGAGAACAAATAAAAAGCACAATCCCATTCACAATAGCCACAATATAAATGAAATACCTAGGCATCTACCTAGGCAGAGAAATGAAAGACCTTTACAATGAAAACTACAGAACACTGCACAAAAAAATCCAAGAAGACACAAACAAATGGAAGAATATTCCATGCTCATGGATAGGAAGAATCAACATTGTTAAGATGTCCATCCTACCAAAGGCAATATATTGATTCAGCACAATACCCATTAAGTTACTGACATCATTCTTCTCAGACATGAAACTGACAATGCAGAAATTCTTATGGAGGCATAAACAACCATGAATAGCCAAAACAATCCTCAGTCAAAGAAACAGGGTTGGAGGTATCACACTTACAGACTTTAAACTTTACTATAAGGCTACAATAATCAAAACAGCTTGGTATTGGTACAAGAATAGGCATATGGATCAATGGAACAGGATAGAAATTCTGGAAGCAAATCCTCAATTTCTCAACCAACTCATCTTTGACAAAGCTTCCAACAAAAATCACCAGGGAAAGGAGAACCTATTCAGTAAATGATGCTGGGAAAACTGACTGACCACATGCAGAAAGTTGAAACAGGACCAATACCTATCACCATCCACAAAGATCAACTCTAAATGGATCAAAGACCTAAACATAAAACCTCAAACTATAAGAATCTTGGAAAATGCAGGAGACACCATTACAGAAATTGGAATAGACAACCAATTTCTGATCAAAACCCCAGTTGTTAATGCCACAAGACATAAGATAGACAAGTGGGATCTCATTAAACTCAAAAGCTTTTTCAAAGCAAAAGAAACCACCTAGAGAGTGGGGAGACATCTCACAGAATGAGAAAAAATTGCCAACTATATATCTGACAAAGACATGACATCCAGGATCTACAAAGAACTCAAACATAAGGAAAGGAAAAACAAAAACAAAAACAAAAAAAAAAACAGCCCCATTAAAAAGTGGGTATAGGACACAAGTAGATACTTCTCAAGATATATGGGCAACCAACAGACACATGAAAAAGTGCTCAGCCTCACTAATCATCAGAGAAATGCAATCAAAACCACATTAACATACCACCTAATCCCAGTAAGAATGGCCATCATTAATAAAACAAACAACAGTTGCTGGTGAGGATGTGGAGAAAAGGGAACACTTCTACACTGCTGGTAGAAATGCAAACTAGTTCAACCTCTATGGAAAAGAGTATGGCAGTTTTTAAAGAAACTGGAAATTGACCTTCCATATGACCCAGCAATTCCTCTACTGGAACTTTATCTGGAGGATCTCAAAACATTCTTCAAAAAAGATAGCTGCACGTGCATGTTTACTGCAGCACTATTCACAATTGCAAAAACATGTAACCAACTGTGCTGCCCATCAAAACTGGATTGGATAAAAAAAAAAGTGGTACATATGCAAAATGGAATATTACAGTCATAATGAAGGACTTTGCAGCAACTTGGATGGATTTAGAGTCAATAATATTCAGTGATCTATCACAGAAACAAACATAAGTGTACATTGAACATTTACCATAATACTATAAGAAAGGGATTGGCAGTAGTGAAATGCAGCCGTAGTGAGGTGGAAAACACAACATCAATAAGGGTACCTGATCTCAAACTGGGCAAAGTGGGTCTAAAGGGAAGTCCAAACTTTACCTGTACAATGTCCACTTGTATAATTAAGCCTGAATTGTACTCTACATACTTAAAATAAAATATATTTTAAAAACTTGGCTCACTCACCCCCACCTACCTCCTGCTGTGGGGTTCAATTCCTAGCAGGCCACAGATCATTACTGGCTCATGGTCCTGGAGATTGGAGACTCTAGTCTTATGGCTCGATGTTTTTGGTGAATGCCTAATCAAGTATAAGTGATTCTCTCTGAAAATAACAAAGTACTCAAAAAGTCTAGCAAATGCTTAAGAAATTGTCCTCTATGGTGGGCTACATGCACCAGAAATCTGCTTTAGGACAGTTCTAGTTGCTTTAGAAACAACCTCAACACAAGCACAAACAATGATGATAGTAAAGATTTAGGGATTGTTGGGTGACAAATAATCCCAAAATATCAGTGCCTTAAAGCAAAAAAATAATTTCTTGCTTACATTAATTATATTGAGATTTGGGCCTGTTTTCCAGGTTATCTGTCTCCATTTGAAAATTCAACATTGTACCTACATAATAAGTATTATATTCCTGGATCATGAAGACAGAGAAATAATTTCTATCTGGGAATGATACATTTTACTTCATAAAGATTGCTACCCAAATCAAGTCATGTATGTAAGATAAACATCAAGAAGGTGGAACATTGCAATATTCCTTTGTTCCTTGAAGGAGGATAATTGGAAACATTGGTGAGCATTCACGCCTACCATAGTTATAAGTCAGCAAAAGTTTGAACAGTTCAAAGTTCACATCTCCTGTTGTCTTATTTTCCTGGCAGAATTCTTATTTGACTCATTTAATCTTGGATATGTTATATCTTTAATTACTTTCCAGTTGGAAATCAAGTATTTTAGGAGACCTTTGAATTTGCCACTACTCCTGGGTCCAGCTGTTAATGACTCCTGCCTTCTCATATTAACTATCACAAGAAAACTGACATTTTGTGTGATTCTGAGCATGAGCATTAACTATTTATTCAATAGTACCTGTTTTTTGTCTATCAAAAAAGAGAAACAGAGGAAAAAGCAGAACCCTTTAAGTCTGTCTATTTACTCAACTTCTGCACCTATTGTCTCTCTCCATTGTGCGTTATTCTTCCATGAACATGGTTTCTCTTTCCTGCATCCACCTATCTCTAACATAAAATAATTTGACATATGGTATTGCATAGCAGGTAATTATTAAAGGTTTAGGAGTCACGGAGGTGGGGCAACTGTAGAACAATACATAATAAAGAAAACCTTTAATTTAATACTAGAGCTCTGTTTTGTTAAAAGTACCTCAAATATCTTTACATATTTTCTCCTCAGGTCCAGTCTTTCACCATGTTATTTTATTCCCTCTTCCCCAGGTGTTAGTCAAAGACCTTTATATTATTGTCAATGTATGAAGTAAAACAATTGTCTCTTCCAGATCCAGCCAAGACAAGATCATTATTTACATATCTTAAAACTCATTAAAGTGTATTACTAAGTAAGAAAACAATCTATTCTAGTTCAGAATACTTAGCCATAGGAAGAACCAGGCAGGCACGACATATAAATAAGAGATGTATTTATCTTTAATACATTCTGGACTGTAGAAAGAGCAACCTCCAAGGGTCATGACCATTGAAAGGGGTTCTTGTTGTTATATGTGTGAGATATGCTATACACAATGGGTTTTACAAGGTCTCACAATTGTCTTGGGATTTTCATTGAATATTGGCCACAAGCCTTATTCCTTTCTTATGGGAGCAGTAAATCTTATTCCTTCTTGCTCAGATTTCAAAGACTCAGAAGTTGCATGTGAATCAAGAAGGCTCCATGGGGTTCAGACAAACTTTGACCTCTAAGTGGCAAAGAACAGAATTGACATTTCACACAAACACCTTTATTTATAGAGCTAGCTCAGCAGGGACCAAGAAGTATGGAACAGATAAGAATGAAAGCTAATCAGGAATGGAAACTCTTTCAAACATCAGCATCAGTCATAAAAGCTGTGATTCACAATCTGGATATTCGTTGGATTGGTTCTTATTTTAGCCAAAGTGTCCCTTTCGGTTTTTCTTTATGCTTATATCCAGTTCAGAGAAATGTTCCACTACAGGCTTCTTTCTTGTGTCTCATAAATAAATCAGCAAGATAAAAATAGCTACTTCTCTTGGAGTTAAAGCAAAATAAAAGTCAAGGTTTTAGCAGTCTTCCTCTACTCTTTACTTTTCTGTTTCCTTGTAATAATATCTAGTTAACTCTGAAAGCACAAATTGTTCAAAAATAAGTGTAGGCTGATTTTGAAAAAAAAATTCACTATATTTAAAGTCTGTGATAAGCTAGTGTTTACTGAAAATGTAACTCCTTTCATCCTCTTTTAAACAAACATTTATTTATTTAAATATTTTAGGATAGTCTCAAATTATAACTCTCTTGTTAGAAGATAAATAGTGCTTCTGTTACAAGAAGTCCCCAGATATCTGGGAAAATGAGATTAAAATTATGTATATACTTAATTAATTAAATTATATACATTACTCAATTAATAATTATAATTAATCAATATATAACATATATTTAATTAAATAATTTATGTATATTTATAATTTCACTCTATTGCTCAAGCTGGAGGACAGTAGTGCAATCTTGGTTCACTGTATCTTCAACCTTCTGGACTCAGGTGAACCTACCACCTCATCCTCCTGAGTTGCTGGGACTACAGGCACATGCTACCATACCAGGCTAATTTTTTTTGTTTGTATTTTTTGTAGAGACAAGGTTTCACTACGATGTTCAGGCTGGTTTAAAACTTGTGTGCTCAAGCATTCTTCTTGCCTCAACCTCTCAAAGTGCTAGGATGATAGGCCTGAGCCACTGCACCCACCAAAGATGGTTTTTCTACTTGTGTCCGTAGATATAATAATCTCTGAAATTTAGGTAAACATTTAATAAGGGAGGGCTGTAGATGAATGTTTTCAGTAGAATAGACTCTGGCAAGTTCCATCTTTTACCTCTGCTCTTAATTTATACATTTTTAATTTACTTGAAGGAATTTAGTTTGCACTTAGAGGCAGCTTATTGTTCCAGTGACTGCCAACATCCTTGATGCCTCTTTTCTTGGTCTTTAGAAAGACATGGAGGAGCTTTGGATATCATGTATAGTGTGTTTCCTTTTCCAAGTCCATCTTAGAGCTTTCATATATAGGACATTCATTTAGTACAGAAAAAGTAGTGTGGTTATTTTGGAATCAACTAGTGCATACTATTCTATATTGATTACACATCATATAACATTCCAAATATTAAGGGTGGAATTATTTTTATCCTCCTATGAGGGGGACCCAAATAAACAGAACTATCTTTTTATGGGTGGGTCCCTTGTAGTACACTTAGAGTTAGTTCTTTCAAATAATTGGCCAGCCAAAGTTTTTATCTGAAAGTTTTTATCTGGAAGGTTGCATATGATTCGTAGAAGAAACATCCTGAGTTGTGGCAAACAGGTGGTTGGTTTTTCCACTATGACAATGTACCTGAAATACCACACTAGATGTTCAGCAGTTTTATTTAATTTTAAAGTTTTGGGGTAAAAGGGAGGATTGCATACATAAGTGGTTTTGGTACAAGTGAAGTTTTGGTCTTCATTTCACCTAACTTCATCTGCATTAGGGTCAGGCAGCCTGACTGATGTTATGAGCCTCCTTCCAGCAGTGCCCTGTTACTGCCAATCCCTTTTTTATAGTATTATAATAGGTGTTCAGGGTCCACTTATGAGTGAGAACATGTGATACATAGTTCTTTGCTTCTGAGTATGATAGACTCCAAGTCCACCCAAGCTGCTGTGAAGTTCATAATTTTATCCTTCTTTATGGCTGCATAATATTTCATCATGTGTTTGTACCACATTTTTTTAATCCAGTCCAGTTTCGATGGGCAGCATGGTTGATTCCATGATTTTGCTATTGTGAATAGAGCTGCAATAAACATGTGTGAGCAGGTACCTCTTTGGTAGAATGATTTCAGTTCCTCTGGGTATATTCCCAGAAAAACGATTGCTGGGTTGTATAGAATGCCAATTTCTAGATATTTAGAAATTGCCACACTGTTTTCCATAGAAGTTAAGCTAGTTTGCTCTCAAATCAACAGTGTAGAAACGTTTCCTTTTCTCTACGTCCTAGCCAGTTTTTTGTTTGTTTGTTTTGTTAATGATGGCAATTCTTACTGGAGTTAGATAGTAGCTCCATGTGACTTTGATTTGCATTTCTCTGATAATCAGTGAGGTTGAGCATCTTTTCATGTTTCTGTTGGCTGCTCAAATATCTTCTTTCGGGAAGTGTCTACTCATGTCTTTTGTCCACTTTTTAATAGGGCTGTTTGTTTTTATTTTCCTTTCAGCAC
>CAUYQG010093408.1:0-10999 GCA_963574415.1 Tarsius wallacei
AAATTTTTATTGCCATGAGGCATTTCTTTTGTGTCATTCCTCACCTTGATGAGAAAGTGATGGACCCTTTGTAATGAGTAGTATCTGAATCATGCTGGAAGATGTCAAAATAAAATGAAGATTTCAAAAAAGAATAGCTTCCCGTCATTTTGTAAAAGAAAAAAAGAGGCAAATCACATCTCAATTTTAGTAAGCAAATATTTCATTTCCTGTAAGTTATATATAAATATATATCATCTGAAGTTTGTTAAAGTGATTCAAGGATTTTTTTGAGACTCGAATGATCATCTATGACATCTATGCCTTGTGATGCACCTAATGATGGGAACTCAGGAACTGTAGAAAACAGTCTCAGCCCTCCAGGATCTTACCTTCTGGTCAAGAAGAAGAGACAAACAATGTCGTGGATCAGTGACACTTGAAGCAGAACTTGAGACAAGGATTCATGTGCAATGATGTATTTATTAAGAAAGTGCTCCCAGGAGAAATGGATGAAGGAGAAAGGAAAGCAAGACAGAAAAGGAGAAAAGGCTAGCAACGATGTGACTCCAGGAGTTTCATTCTGATCCTTCAGGACAATTCTGACATGGAAAGTGTACTGAAGAGTTGCCTTGACCTGAGATTAAAGAGCCGAGTTTTTGTACCCTTGAACGTCTCAGTCATTGGCTAATGTCTCCATTAAGAGAACAGAAACTCTAGGTACTTCCAGCTCTCTGCACATGTAACAAAAGTGACTCCAGTAGCCCAAGGGTTATGTTTCTAAGAATCATTGCAGGTAGTGGGCACTGAAGGCAAAAGCATCCAGATGCTAGTGTGGGGACAGGTGAAGTTCACAGGATGGCAGTTCCAGGGAATGTGGGAGAAGCATTGACAACATTAATTACAATCCACTCCAGGCATTGCTCAAACTCATTCACATTAAGAATACTTTATATTGTCATGACATCTTCAAGATAGTTGTTAGTCATTATTTCTGGGGGAATTTTACAAGGAAAATATGAGTAGGATAACCTATGGCAGTCCTTGTTACTATTGGTTTAAGGCTATAACTTACATTCAACATCTTCATAAACTGTGGCATCTCTTTTCACACCCATGAAAATAGCTATTGTTCCTGTTCAATCATATGGCCTGGTGAGTCTGCAATAGCCAGATCATGCTGAACATCTCTATATGATCATGTGATGCCCCATGATAAGACACTCAGTCTCCACCAGGGCCCAGGACCATGCCAAGAGATTCTGCTCACATGGTCTTCTGCTGTAGATGACCTGGCTTTGATCCAGAACTCTAGGGGTATGCACTACAACCCTAATATTGGAACCAGCCAATGTGATGTTTACATCTATCACTTCCAGCAGCATGAGATATGACCCAAGTGCACAGCAGCTTAGACCTGCTCCACAACCTTTCTTGCTCTGTATCTACTCAAAAATTGTCAGTCTTGCGAGGCATTTTATAAATGGGCCAATAGAGTATTTGCAAATATAGTCTTCAAAATTCTAATAAACCCACAACAAGCCTGACTTCTTTCTTAATGGCAGAAGGTCCAAGTTATCACAGCATGTCTTAGAGTGAATGGCCTGGCTCACCAACAATTGCCGGATACCTAAAATATCATCAGGATGGCAGATTCCTAAGACTTTTCAGAATTTATCTCCTATCCAAGAAGGCACACCCAGGGAACTAGCCACATGCCCTATAAACATGTCATCAATATAATGACCAATTGGATATTTTGGAATCACCATATGGTCCAACCCCTCCAAGCTAAATGGTGAAAAAAATACATAGCCATGAAGCAAGGTCATGGATGCATGTTACTGTCCATTCCAGATGGGTACAAGCTGATTCTGATCTTCCTTTATGATGAGTATTGAAAAGAATGCATCAATTGTCCCAGAAGCCATACTACAAACCAGAGTCTAATAAGGATACCACATCTACCAAGGTGTCTGAGACTGGAGTTGTCATTTGGTGAAGTTTGAGTAGTCTACTTTTATCCCATAGGATCCACCAGATTTCTGTACTGACCAGATTGATTAACTCACGTGTTACAACAGAAAGCACCACATTTCATCTTCTTAAGTCTTTGAGAAAGATGATATTCCATCCAGGTTGAGGTCGCTTTTTCTCCTTTACTATCTTGGCAGGGGGCAAGAAGAGTTAAGGGCCTTCTGCTTAGCCCTTCCAATCATGGCACCTCTTACTCTTCAGATCAAGGAACTAGTGAGGGTGCTATATCTTTCTAATGATGGCCACCCTAGTTTTGCATTTGAGGCTGGGAAAATAGCCAATAATGAGTTTATGGATACATTAGTGTGGCAGGCCTGAGTCAGGACTCCATATATTATCTGATCTTCTTCAATGAGTGTGCTATGGTGGTACTTTGGATCTCCTGGAGCCAGTATCCTCAGAGATCTCATATTCAGTAGGCCTTACAAGATGCAGCTATTTCTATTTTCTAAGTGGAAAGTTACTCACATAAATGTCTGAAAGTTTCATTAGAAAATAATTTTGGAAATCACTATTGTACAACTTGTGGTGCACAGGGTGCTTCTCAAAAGTACCCAGCTTCTCCTTAAATCCATGAGGTCTAAGCCTGAGAACTGGCTCAGATTTGTAAACTGAATGAGAGATCCTGTCTTCATATTGGGGCCACTAGCATTAGCTACTGCTCATCTGCTCTTGAATATTTTGAGTATGTAAAATAATATTTTTGTCTGCTTCACATACATCTCACTCATAGGAATACCAGGGTTTATTTATCCATCCTCATAAATAACTGAGGGCATGGTCCAGTTATTTGACTACTTCTCTTGCTGCCCACTGTAGCAATTATGTCCACCTTGACTCTGATGGGCAAATGCTGCCTCCTGGATACTGGATTCCCATCAATCCCACTGATATTAGGAACCTCAATTACTTAACAGCAACCCCTATCATCAGCCATGCTGGAGGTACTCAGAGATTCCAGTACTCTGTTACCAGTGTACTCCTTACCTCTTCAGTGGAAAAAGTATTCTCTGGGCCTTCCCAAGAAGCATCATTGGCTGGATGGTTCTCAGGATGGTTCTTAGGTCTCACATAGATCTATTTCAGCATGCCCATTTCTATTATTATTTTGATCCTTTCCTCAAAATTCTGCCAAGGGAGTTCTGGCAGCCCGTTTAGTTCTAGCTGTTACTTTCCTTTCAAAATTCTTAGAGCTAACCTGACAGCACCACAGGGCTGGCCCAATAGTCCTTTCCAGGGTGTTTCTGAGTTAAGCCTTCATATTAACAAAGTTTGCATTATGCAATTGTACATTCTTCTCCTGCAACATGCCCACTTATACACACAGATCCTTCAAGATCCATGCCAGGCAAGTTCGACCACTTCTTCCCAGTACCTATTAGCTAGCCCTACAACTCCTTATATGAATAATCTCTTCTCTCCCTTAGTTAGGCGCTATTTCTCCAGGCAGATCATTAAGCAATTTGATTCAAGATACTGCTATAATGGTCATGAGGGTAGGTGAAGACAGATCCTGGGGTTGGTGAGTATTTTTTTTTTGCAAGCTATGTGCTTCAACTGAGGCCTCTGCATAGTCTTCAGATAAGGAGAGTTGCAATTAAAAAAAAGACATGGATAAGTTCTGCAGGCAAAGAAGTTTCAGGGGATGGAGGGACCCAATGTTCTAGAATGCATGTACACTCATCCCAAGTCTCAGGGTACCCTTTCTTCCCTAACATCAGTATAGACTTGTGAAGTCTAAAAATTCAGAACTCATTGAGGTTCTTGTTCTCTTAAAAATAGGTCCTCGTCTTGTAGTTTTGCATAGCCTTTCTTCTCTTTGGCTGCCAAAGATGAGGGTCTTTTATATGCTCTTTCTCTCCCTGCCTTAAATTGGTATTTGGCTGACCTCTCTGCAATCCTTCAGTATCACCAGCCACAATCAATTCCATCATTCTTAAAGTGATCATTTTCTCTTCTCTCCCAAATGCCAGAGATAACACAAAAGTCAATGCAGTCTCTTCACCTATATCTCTTTTTTTTTATTTTAAAGATGTGGGGTACGATTCAAGGTTAGGTATACAAATGGTCATAGTACAGGTAAAGTTTGGGCCTCACTTTGGTCCCCACTTCACCTGGTTTGAGCTCAAGTACCCTTATTTATGAAGTGTGCCCCCCACTCTCCTGGCAGTTTCCCATTACTGCCAATCCCTTTCTTATAGTCACTCATGAAAATCCTAGGAACCACAATGCTACCACATACCAGATATTATCAATATTCAACTTGCCACCAGTGAGAAGATCCTGTGACCGTCTGGCCCATACATGATTCATTTCATAATTCCATCCTCAGAGTAAGTCTCCAAGTGCTATTCCTAATACCTCTGTCTTTGTTTCAGTTCCCCATGAATGAAACCTGATATGACAGTGTGTGTGCAAGTGATTTAATAAGAAAGTGCACCCAGGAGAAAGCAGCAAAGAAATGAGGGTCTGTAGAACAAGAATGAGAAGAAGCCCAGAGGCTATAAGTTCAGACAAACATACAAGGGTTGCTCCAGCCCAACACTTCAGGGGAATTCTGGAGTGTACGTTATGTCTTAGAATTGCTCTGACCTCTAGCTAAGAAGCTGGGTTTTCAAACTCCTGCATCCTTCAGCTATTGGCTAAAAGCTGCTCTAGGTGAACATACACTCCTGTGCACCTCCAGCTCTCTGCACATGTAGATAAAGATACAGAAGCTAAAGAACAATGTTACAGATAAAAGTTAAAGCACTGGCCATAGAGACACTTCCAAAAAAGAGTTGAAGTACTTCTACTTGTATTCTACGTACATTGAAGCCAGAGAAGGGGGAGCAAGAGAGACCTGGGAGGATTGCTAAAAACTGACACTATGAATAGGAAATGATTCTGTAAAACTACAAGCCCCTTCATAACAGTAATTATCATGGGAGCTAAGAGTAGGTCAAGTGCAATGCAGTTGAAATTTGAGAAAATGATGGGATTTGAGCTAGGTCAGAGAAAATGAATAAAATTTGGATGAATGAAAAAATAGGAAGAAGGGGGACATTAATGTTTTCAGAAAGTACACTACAAATAAATCTTTAGAGTCAAAAAATAAGACATTTTGGATGGGAAATAAGCATGTGAAAAGATGTTCAACATCACTAGCCATTAGGGAAATGCAAATTGAAACCGTCATAAGCTATTACTATACACCTATCAAAAGAGCTGAAATAGCAAATAGAGACAACGCCAAAGCCTGGTGAGGAGGAAGAAAAATGAACAGCTCATACATTGCTAGTGGGTATGCAAAATGGTCACTCTGGAAACAGTTTGGTAGTTTCTTATAAACTAAACCGTGACTGTATCCTGCCATCCTACAATTGCACTACTGGGTTTTCTTTCTTTTTTTTTTCCCAGCTTATGTTCACAAAAAACTTGTATGTAGAAGCATTATTCATAAGAGTCTAAAACTGGGAATGGCTTAGATGTTCTTAAACAGGTGAATGACTAAACCGGCTGTGGCACATCCATACCATGGAATACTGCCAAAAAAGGATGAGTCGGTGGCACAGGCAACAACCTAGATGGCTCTTAAGGTCCTTAGGCTGAGTTTTTAAAAAATACCAATTTCAAAAAAAGTAAAATATGACAATTTCACTTATATAACACTCTCAAAATGACCAAACTAGTAGTGGTAGGGAATCGATTTGCAGTTGTTAGAGGTCAGGTATGATTGGGGATAGTGGTGGGTTTGACCATACCTGGGTAGCACAAGGTATTATTTGTGATGACAGAAAAGTTCTATATCTTTATCACTATGACGGTTACATGAATTTGCACATGTGATAAAATGGCATAAAACTGTACTCTCTTTGAAACTTCCTGTAAATCTATAATTATTTTAAATGTGTATTAACTAAAAAATATGATAGCCTTGAAAAAAATAAGGCATCAATCTGGAAACAAGAGAGACTTAAGAAGTAATACTAGGTTCTACATTTGGTTAAGTAAGGTGAGTTCAGATAACAGTAGACATTCAGTGTCAGACTAAGGAGGTCTTTTATCCTGAAGGGAACAAAAGACTGTGGATGATTTTGAGCACAGAATTAATGAGATGATATCAGAATCCAAGAAATGTTAAACAGGAAATGATATGAAAGAGGAGGCCAGGAAAGGTAAGTACCAAAAATTCTACTAAGAGGCACAGACTTCAAAAGAGGAAGATCAGCCATAGGCTGATGCCAGTGAGAATGGGAAGTACCGTACTCAAGAAATATTTCAAGGAAGAATGTTTAAAATGTGAGAATTGACCGACTGAATATTGTGTAAAGACTAGCATGTGTGCGACATTCTAATATGGCCTAGATGATCATTACTTCAATATACTCGCTGTGTGACTGAAGTTACACTCTCATGCCCGGAGCCTTAGTAGTTTGATTGACTGCACTTCTGTTTGTCCCTTGTAAGCTATGAGATTGAGGGACAACGGCTGCAATTAACTTCTATGCATAGAAAGAAAACAGTTTCTGGATGAAGAAATAGTTATGCAATGCCTGTTTCTAATCAGTTTAAGCCAGGAACCTGTTACATACACCCCTCCCAGTTTTAAGTTTGGTAGCATCTCTTTGGTAGCTGGAAATTAGCCATGGTATGAGCATTTACACCACCGAAATGGACAGACAACATGCATGGGGTTTTATTTTATTTTTGAGAGCTGGCTGTTAAACATTCAACAGCACACCACTGGCACGAACCCAGAACAGAAGAATATACCTGGGAAATACTGTGAAGAAAGCAACATTTTCAGATTATACATGGGGACACCTCAGATCAAATTGGACACTTAAAAATATTCCCAAATGTCACTTACATACAGGAATAAGTTTCACCAATAATATTCTTTTGGTTTGGATCTAGTCAATTTAAGTTAAAAATAAATGGAATCTAAACTAAGAAGTGCTCTGTGAATTTACACTCACAGTGTTTTACTTAAATGGACACTAGCCCAGCAACTTCTATCCCTGGTTTAATTTAATTTTTTCTGCAACTTTTTAAATAAAACTCAAGCTTGCAGACAGAATTCCCACCTACACTGTTCACTATTTTGTTTACAGAGCATCAACAGTGCCTGGCACTGAGCAGATATCAATACAGCTTTTGCATATTCGTTGTTGAATTCAAAGCTGTACAAAGTAGAAAATAAAAATTTGGCTATATATCTGTACTCAGATAATCCATGTTAGCATAAAAAACAAACACAAATAAATGCCTTCCTTCCTTACCAACATCTGTGTCTCTCCATCTATCCAAAAGATATATCTTATAAAACCACTAGTAATTATTACTAACGTAAGGCAAACATCATTTCAGATGGCTCTTAGGACAGATATACACATCAGACTGATTGATGATGAAGGTGATGGTGAGATAGATAGATAGATAAATAGATAGATAGACAGATAGATAGAATTGATGGATGGATAGATGATAGATAGATATGATATACATATATTATTTAAATATAAAGTTATAAGCGTTGAATGATACTAGTTTCATTTACGAATTTTGCATTTCAAATTTGAATAATTCCAAATAGTTCCAAACTCCCTGTTTACACTTCCAATTGCCCCTAATCTTTGCTTCCTAAGAAAGACTCAGGCATGCCAAAATATCTAAAATGATGCTATAGGAGAAAAAAAGCTAGCGGATACCATGGCTACAATTGACTTCACAGATGCATCAAAAATGATCCCAAAACATTCTAAATAAGAATGTGCCAAAAGGAAAGAAAACCTGATTTTGATCACTGTTCATTCAACAGATATTTATCAAGGGCTTGCTAGATGCTAGGCACTCTGCCAGGAGCTTGAATAACAATAAACAAGCGGGTATCCTCATGGAGCAAAAGTGTCTTGCTTCTGCCCCTCAGTCCAGTCCTGGGCTCACCCCTGCTCACCCTCCAGCATGTGGAGTCACACCCACCCAACCCTCAGCTCTCGTCAAACACAGCTCTCTCTGTGAAGTCTTCCCTGAGCATCCCTTTCCGTTCAGGTATCCCTGTCACAGGGTGACCATGGCATGTCCTGCCTGCCCCACCCAGCATGTATCCTAAGTGCATCGTTTGTGACAACTCAGCACAGAGGATCTACATAGTTCAGGGAGTCGAGGAGAGGACATGGGTGTACACAGAAGACCCTCTTCTCACACTGAACAACGGATCTTTCATGGAAGTATGAGCTACTGGTTGGGATTAACCACAATATAAATAGAGAATGATACGATGTAGTACATAACATCAAGATAACATAATTACATATTGTGTATAAAAGATAAAGAGATAGACTTCATTATCTGATCAGTATTAATAGCTCCATCTCATCAGTTTTCAGGTTAGGTGCTCATATGGCCTAGCTAAGGGAACTAGCACCACATGTATTTTTGTTTCTGTAAGAAAATAAATTTAAGTTCCAAACAATTCAATCACAAATTCACCGTGGTAACCAAAAGGCTCCTACATCAGGGATTCCTTGCACAATCCTGTGACATTCATTATGGTGGTAGAAAACAAAACTTTGGGGTGCTGAAGTCACTCACACCTCATTCCCTCTATATCCACATTCAAAGTCTCCAATAAATTAGAATTCCGTCTACAAGCCAACCTGAAATGGATACCAGTGTGCTAAAAGGCCTCTGTCTGGAGTGAGCAATCTGTGCAGTAGACTTCTTGTCTTTAATCTCACTTCTTGCATCATAACCCCCACCTTCCCAGGGTAGAAGAGTAAACTGGCTTCGGTGCAGCTGGGAGCAGCCACATGACCCAGGCTCTAGGAATTAGGGCAGAAAGTGAACGTGAGGGGAGATATCAAAATACGAGTGTGGAGGCTATGCTCTTGAGGGGTGGTAGGTGTTCCGTGCATTCATCCTCCATTTCCAAAATCCCTGAAACCAAAGAACAGGGGCATGGTGTCACTAGAAGTCTCTGATGTGAGCTTGAGTATTGCCTGGCTGCAATCCACAGGCTGACTTTCTGGCTCTCCTCGCATGTCTGACAGCTACCCAACCACCTTTAAAATTCCTATTTTTAAAAGAACTCTGACACTCCATCACCTACAGTGTATTACCTATATGATTGTACTAGAATTATATACTGTACTCACAGATAGCACCTCCCATCCCTGGAAGTCTCACTCTTTCCACTGGTCTTTACTAGAGATGCTGGGGGCTTCAGTGAGCCCACCCAGGACAGCTCCAAGAGTAGAACTCTGCCCATCAATCCCAATCCAGTGAGTGCTACTAGACGCTGACCTTTCTGGTCACCTGAACACCACCATGACCTCATTCTGGTCAGCTCTGTCCCTCCGTCCTCTCTTCCTGAGAGTGTAGCAGTTCATCTGTGTCTCAGCACACCTGGATTGAAGTCCTCCATGGAGCTGATGGAGCTCATTCCCCAAGGACAAGAAGCCCTTTCGGGACCTGGCCCCAGCCATCCTGCTGATCTCACAAGGTAGGTGCAATGGAACCATTTAAAAACGAACCAACAAGAGAAATGTTCGAGTTTATATCTCTCTGGTTTTTTTGTTTTGCGTTTTGTTTGGTTTTATTGGTGGGCACCCCAGAAACCTAGCCCTAGGTGAACAGAACTCAGAGGTCCCAATGAAGGGAGATGAAAAAAAGACTATAAAAAGGTGCTAAGAACATGTCTCTTGTTCAGCAGCCAGATGGCTTCCCCACTGCTTAATGTATGAAAATAGAGATTGACAAGAGGAAAGGAGTGTCACACGGACAGGAGAAAGAGGTGGTTAGGGCGGGAACATTGCTCTTCACCAGAGTCAAAGGGTCCATCTCTGGGCCTCTTCCAGCCAGCTCCATGGGAAAAGCAGGAGAGGACAGAATGCTGTGTAGTCAGTGCAGAAGAGAACAGGTGGAAGAACTAGGAGTCCTGGGCAGGCTCCAGCTGGGGAAATACAGCACTTGCCTAAAGAGAGGGAAGATGGAGAAAAAGTGATCAAAACAGGACCCCACACAATGAGCAAGTAGTTGTCCATATGTCTAATCTAACTGTCCTATAAAATTACTTATTCATCTGTCCATAGTACATTTGTTGGTTTTCAATAAATGTTTCTGAACTCCACAATTTCAGTTATTTTGGAAATAGAGATATTTTGGCTCTAGGGCATAAATCCAATAAGAATAGTGGAAGATATGGACCCCCACCAGAGATCATTACAGAACTAGATTGCCATACTGGAAGTGGCACCGCGTGCCTTCATAGTATCATTCTCGATTGCTGTCATTGCTGGGATTGGTAAACTGAACTCTGTGTCATGGGCTGAATTGTGTCTCCCTAAAGAGATGTTTTAGTCCTTGTTGGAGTCCTTGTTGGACGCCATCCCACATCCAGGAATCTCTGGGCTTCCTGGAGCACGACTCCAACAAGCCCAGAGATTCCTGGATGGAATGGCGTTGGTGACAAGGGGGGTGAGAGAAAGAAAGTGGGCTCCTGTTCAGGGTTGAGCAGAAGCCGTTTATTGAGTGTTATCCAAGGACTTTTATCCCCAAACTCTCCAAAGTCATCATCACAGGACACAAAATGTAGCATGTGCCTTTCACATGAACAGGTCCATGTGCACACGGGATACCCCCCACTTTCAAGCAGATGTGTTTTTCAAACATAAGGAAGAACATGAGGAAGAACAACCACAAATTGTCTTTTTGTGTCTTATCCAGTTTCTATGTACCCTTATTTGTTTACAGTTACATAATCTTAAAATAACATCATTCAATGCTTACACCCGAAACCAACATAATGATATATTACCTTTTACTATTCTATGCTAATTCAAACTAGTTTCTATTAAAACAATTGCTACTATGGTTACACTTTTCTAACACCAGCTGGCCTAATTCAAACTTCACTGGCTCCCCTGAATCAAACTAAACTAACCACACTTCTACAACAAAATGGTTAAGAGTTAGGTACACAAATATGCTTCATTTAGGC
>CAUYQG010093409.1:0-26056 GCA_963574415.1 Tarsius wallacei
AAATCAAATATGTTTTCTCCAAATCATAAAAGGAAAAGTATCAATTCTAGAAAAAAGTGCATCTAATATTTTAGTTTTACTTATAGCCATGTGACTTATGATCATTTATGAGAGAGCCAGGGCATGTCTGAGAACGCCTTCTTGGGAATTTTAATGCCGCTTTTTCTCTCGGGCAAAGTTGTACAATGAATAAAAAGTGTCTGCACACTGCTCTGAATCTGCTTTATACACAGCATGGATACATATAATTAACTTTATTGAAAAGTTATTTATATTCAATCAAATGCACCTATTTTGAATGCATAGTGAAACGAGTTTTGGAAATGGATGCAACTCTGTAGCGACAACCTCAAACAAGATATAAAGGATTCCCATTGCCCCCAAACCCCTGTGAACCCCAAGCATAAACACAAACATGCATAGTCTTTAACAAGAGTGCCAGGAATACACAATAAAGAAATGATTGAACAAATGATGTTGGCAAAATTGGATAGCCACATACAGAAGAATAAAATCAGTCCTCTTCCTCACACCATCCACAAAAATCACTAAGTGGGTTAAAGACTTAAACATAAGACCTGAAACTGCAAAACTCCTAGAAGAAAACATAGGGAAAAAAATATTCTTGACATTAATCTTGGCAGTAGTTTTTTTTTTGGATATTCTTTGCACTAAACGCAAAGACAACAAAAGCAAAAATAGACAAGTAGGACTACCTAAAAGTACAAAGCTTCTGCATAGCAAAAGAAACAATCAACAACGTGAAAGGACAATCTACATGAAGTGGGAAAACATATGTGTAAACCATTTGTCTTATAAGGGGTTAACACCCCAAATATGTAAAGAAATCATACAACTCAATATCAAGGATACTAACAACTTGATTTTTTTTTTTAAAAAAAAGGGCTAAAGACCTATACAGACACTTCTCAAAAAAGAAAAGAAATCCAAGTGGATAATAGGCAAATAAAAAGGTGTTCAACCTCACTAATCATTAGGAAAATGTAAATCAAAGCCTCATGGGCTATCACCTTACACTACTACTACCAAAAAGACAAAAGGTAAGTATTCGTGAATAAGTGAAGGAAAGGAAACTCTAGTACACTGTTGGTGAGAATGTAATTTAGTACCACCATTGCGGAAAACAGCATGAAAGTTCCTCCAAAAACTAAAAGTAGAGCTACTCTGTGATCCAGAGGGCACTTGTGGGTTTATATATTCAAAAGTAATGATATCAGGATCACAAAGAGATCCCTGCCCTCCATGTTCCTTGCAGCATTATTCACCATAGTCAAAGTATGGAAACAACCAAAATACCTAAGTCCTTCGATGGCTGAACAAAAAAAAAAAAATGGAGGACATACACAAACGCATACACACATACAAATATTATTCAGCCTTAAAAAAGAAGAAAAGCCTGCCATTTGTCACAGCATGGGTGGAGCTAGAGGACATTGTGCTAGGTACAATAGGCAAGGCACAGAAACAGAAATACTGCGTGCTCTCACTTACGTGTAGAGTCTAAAATCGTCAAATTCACAGAAGCAGTGAGGAGGATGGTGGTTTCCAGGAGCTACAAGGAGAAGGGTATGGGGTGCTGTTGGTTAAGTGGTACGCATTTTTTGTTATGCAAGACAAATAATTTATGGAGACCTAGTGTACAACGCTGTGCATGTAGCTAACAATACTGTATTGTATACTTGCAATTTGCAAAGAGACTATATCTTAAGTTGAATCTAGCCAATATACACACATAGTAGCAACTATGTAGAAATAATTGATATGCAAATTATCTTAATGATGATCATTTCACAATGTATATGCATAGCAAAGCCTCACAGTATACATCTTAAATATATACAGTTTTAAGTCAATAATATTCTAATAAAGTTGCCTTTAAAGAAAAAGAGTTCTTGGGTATTGAATTGGAACCCAAGTCTACAGAATGGGATTTGGAATCAGAATTTCAAGGATAAAGAGATTAGGTTGCGTTGCCTTCTCTGGTAAAGATTCCTTGAATCTCATTTGTTTGGGCCAAAATTATAGTTATTTCATTGTCTAGTAAAAAGTGGCGTTGCAGTTGGTGTCTAAAGATGTGAGTTTGGTTAATGTGACATTGGAGAACTTTCTCATAACAATGAGATTAGTTCACACACTTCACAGAACTAGGAAAAGCTCCAGTGTATATGTGAACACCAAAGCACGTTAGAAACTCCGAAGCCTTACCGAAAGGTGGGAATTATTACCCTTACTAACTGTACGAACTGAAGTTGCTATTTTGTGATGAGCAGGAATAAAGGACCAGGTTTACGAAGCAAGAAAGTTTCGACAATTCTATGACTTGAGGTTTCTAATTTATTTTTAACTACAGTAACACCCCACTATGAGGAACCTGGCAATCATTACAGAACCCTTTTTACATCTCAGTCTCAATTGTATTTTTGGTTAGACGCAAATTATACTAATATATACTGACATAGGCATTAAAAAGAGGTTAGTTGTTTTTGACTCACATCTTAAGAGAAAAATTGTTGTTCACATTGGTAAAAATAAAAGCATTCTGTAAATGAGAATCTTACTGTTTTTATAAATCAACTTCCAAGTTTGTTTAAAATTAAAAAATAAAAAAGTTGAACATGTCTTTATAATGAGTATAATTTATATCATAATGTATGAGGGGAGAACCACCCCCCAAAACAGAATTATCTTTTGGAGGGCAGGCCCCTTGTGGTATAGGATTCCACCTATTAGTGTTCTAGAAACCCACTGGCATCAATGTACCAGCCAGCATTGCTGTGAGAGGCTGTGTGCTCTGCTTCCATGAATTATTATGGCTCCTTTTTTTTGGAGATTCTTTAAATGCATTTGCCCATTTCATGATGTGTGATTTACAAGCCCACCTGCCCACATGGCGCTGAGTGTTCGGCAGTTTTTGACCAGAAACATCACCATCCCTCACCCCACCCTCCCTATTCACTTGATTTTGCCTGATGTCACCCTGAATAACTTTTGCTTGGTTGTTTGTTTCTCTGGATGAAAAAAAATTTTTAAGGGAAACATTTTGCCAACATGGAAGAGGTGAAACAAAAAATGGCAGAAGAACTAAAAGACTTCAAAATTTACGAGTTAAAAAGCCGAGCAGTGGAAAAAGCTTCTTGATAAATGTATTACATCAAACAGAGAGTACTTTGAAGGTGACTGAAGTTTAAGCATGTAAGAATAAGCATACGATCTTTTATAAATGAATTCCAGGTTTTTTAATTCTCCCCTCATATATAACCAGAGCTGCTATAAACCCAGATAATTTGATTTTCATCAACATTGCATAAAATTTACTTTAACGTTTTTTAAAATAAGTTTTATTGTGTATATTTAAGGCATGTAATATGATGTTATGGGATAAATTTTGATAATCAAAATCTCCCATGAAAATCAGCTATTAGACTCTCAGCTATCAGACTTAATCAGCTATTAAACAACCGTTAGACTTAGCCCACTGAAAGGAAATGAATTTTTGCCTTATTTCAGGTAATTAAAATTTAAATTCTATTATGCCACTATAGTTAATGGGCTAGCACTGATTACAAGAAAAATGTATCTGAAGAAAAGAGATTAAGACTTAATTAAATCAGAGGTGATAGTGACCTTTATAGGGGTTTCTTAATCTCAGGGCTATTATATTTTGAACTTGATAATTCTTTGTTCCTAAGTAAATTATAGGGTAGAATCTCTCACTTCTACTCACTAGTTATCAATATCATCCATCCTCCTGCAATCATGACCTTCAAAAACGTGCTGAATTGTCAAATGGTCCATGGGGGTGAAGCCGAAATCACACTTAGTTGAGCACCATCATTCTATATTAATATCTCGGGTACCAAAAAGACTATTTTTTTAGTGGGTGATAAATTTTAATAGTACAAGTCAAATATTCTGAAAGAAAATTCAATTTAAAAGCTTTGAGCTTAGGAAACAAATATATTCAAAAGAGTCTTATATTTTTAAAAAAATATTCAGCATCTTCCTTGATGTATTTAAATGATTAAAAAGCAATGTACTGTGGATATAGTATCCAGTAGTGAGTTCACCCTGCCACAAGAAGTGTTGAACTGTTAAACAGAACAAAAGGTGGAAAATAGTTGTTTTAAGAATTTGGACAATAGGCAGTAGAGAATAAAGATCCCCGGAGAATGGAATTAAGGAGATAAATCAAAATCACCCCAAGACTGCAATGCAAGGAATGTAACCCAAGCAGAGCACAGTGGTCTTGCTGAGATAAGGAGACAAGATAATGATTCATGGAGGCTGAGGCATCTTGAATGTGTTGGGCAAGGTACTGGAGGAAAGGAAGAGATGTAGAGAAAGTGCCCTAGAAATCAGAGTAAGGGTTCTTGGAGTGCTTTGGAAGAACACCTGTCTATCCTTGCCTAGAGTAGGGCTTCATAAGACCCAACAAAAGACAAGTAATGGGGAAGCATAAAGTGACAAAATACTAGAGCTTGCATGGGATAGGCAATGTTCTGTTTCTGAATGGATGGACTAGAAATAGCTAATTGAACACCTGGGGAATTTAGTAAAAATCCAGGGAGGTGGCACCATAGCAGAAGAGGAAAACAATCTCTAGAATAAAGGTAACTTAGACCTCATGAAAACGTATATAAGAAGAAAAACAATCAGCAAGAGGAACAAATGGATTCACATGTAAATTAAAAACAAAATCTAGAAATTCAATATTGCAATATTTAAAATGTCCTGCGTCCAATACTAGTAGGCATATAAAGTAGCAGAACAATATGACCCTAACCAAGAGAAATATCAGTAAATAGAAATAGACCTAGATATGACAGATGCAAGGAGACTGCAACTATTCTATACGTGAAAAAAGATATAAAGAAAAACATGAACAAAATTAGGTGAGAAATAGCAACTATTGAACAAAATAGGAATTCTAAAAAATACTTTCTAAAATGAAAAGTTATTGGATATATTTAACAGTAGATTAGACACTGAAGAATAAAATAATAACTAATTTGAAGACTGTAATCAAAATTATCTACATTAAAAAAGAGGAAAAAAGCTTTTTAAAATGAAGAAAGACTCAGTAACACGAAAAACAATATCAAGCTGTCATACATATGTGTAACATAGATCCAAGAAGGAGGCTGCAGACTAAAATAGTTGAAAAAATAAGGATCAAGCATGTATCAAAGTTGATAAAAATATAATTCCACAGAGGTTAGATGCTCAACACAGTCTAAGCAAAATAAATACAAAGAAAACAATACCAAGACATCATAACAAAAATCCTGAAAACTAATAATAAAGGGAATACCATAAAAGCAGGCCACAAAAAAACTATTTTATATAGGGAAACAAAGCTAACAAGGACTGCTAACATCATCAAAAATCATGCTAGACAGAAGAAGCAAATGCTATCTGTAACCTAAAAATAAAAGTAATGAGAAATGTCAATGAAATGAAAAGAAAATAAATACAAAATTATTAAAAGGCAACAAAAGAGAGATTTTTTTAGAGAAAATCTGAGTAAACTTGTTACCAGTGTATATACATCACAAGAGATGTCAAAATAATTTCTTCAGGCTGAAGAAAAATGATTGCAGTTAACCCTTGAGTCTTTACAAGGGAATGAAGAAAACTTGAGATGTTGGTCGTGCATGCATGTATGTATGTTCGTGCATGTATAAATATAAGAAAGGATAGAAAATCTTTTTTCTCTGTTTTTAAAATCTATTTAAAAGATGGCAATAAAGAGAACCAAAAATGGTGTGTGTATGTGTATATAAAAGTATACAAACTATTTTTCTGTTTTAAAAATCTACTTAAAAGATGACCAGCTATTTAAAAGAGAATTAGCACTGCTCTCTGTGATTGATATTATTTGTGGAAGCAAAGTACGACAACAGTGTGAAGGAGCCACCTCACTTCCAGATTTTATCTGATTCCCTGGATCTGGGGTGGATGTTGTCCATTTATAATTTTAATAAGTTTAATAATTTGTAATTTTAATAAGTGGTGCTGACTTGCCTTCCTGGGAGCCATTTTTGAGAATCACTGAACTATAGATTCAATGTTCTTCCAATACACATTATAGCAAACTTTCCCTTTGTTAATTCCATATTATTTATGAAAATTTAAAGAATGTAGGAGGGCCAAAACAATCTTAAAAAGATGAAAGGACTTACACTGTCTGATGTTAAGAAGTATTCTGTAGCTACAATAACTAAGACACAATGGTTTTGTGTAAGGACACGTTTATGGATCAATGGAATCGAAATTAAAGTCCAAAAATAGACCAAAATATAGGGTCAATTCATTTTCAACAGACTTTGTCAATGTAATTCAATAAGGGAAAGAGAGGTCTTTTAAACAATTGGTGCTGAAACAGCTGAATATAAACATACTTTTAAAAAATGAACCTTAATTTTTAAATCACACTGTAAATTAACAAAAGCTGGAAAAGATCACAGACCTAAATATAAAACTAGGAAGGGAGAAAATAAAAATAATATTGAAGTAAGCAAAGATTTCTTCGACATGGCACAGAAAGTGCAAATTACAAAAGAAAAAAATATCGATTACACAGACTTTACTCCTTCCTCAAAAAACGTGGTTAGGAAAATGAAAAGTCAAGTCCATAGCAGAGAAATTCTCAGTTTAAATATTTGAAGAATTTCACTCAAATATGTGACAAAGTACTTTTATCTAGAATCAATAATCAACACATCAGTAATTTTTAAAAGGCAAAAATTTTGAACAGATTTCCTGAAAAAGTCATGCCAATGTTCAGTGTTCATGAGATAAAATGTTCAAAATTGTTTGTCATCAGTGAATTCCAACAATCACAGTCATATATCATTGCATCTCCAGAAGAATAGCTAAAATTCACAAGACTAACATTGATCTATATCCTTACACAATACCATGTTTTGATATGGACGTGGGACAACTGGACCTCTTCTTACACACTTCTGGTGGGGATCTAAACACTACGTGACTTTGAACTGCACTTCGGCAACTTTTTATGAAGTGAAATATCCACGTTCCACATGACCCCACAATTTCACACCAGGCATTTATCCAAGATAAATAATGTCATTTCATTCTGTATGAATGTCGATAGAGGCTCTAAAAATAATAGCCCCCAACTAGAAACTAGGTAAATATCCATTAACTGGAAAACAGATAAGAGTGTTACATGTATGCAATGAACTATTACTCAGCATTTGAAAGAAGTAAACTACGGATACACTCAGCACCATGAATGTCAAAAATATTATGCTGAGCAGACCCAACCAAACGGAAAACAGTGTCACCCATACTATATTATTTCAGTCATAGGAAACTCTTGGAAAAAACATGCTTGATTTATGGTAAGGGGAAACAGATTGGTCATTGACTGAGGCAAGGGGTTGGGGAAGACGTGACCCCTGAGGGTAGGAACAATCTTTAGGCAGTGATGGAAATGTTCTCTCCATTGGGGAGGTCATTACATGTGTGTAGACATTTTTCAAAGCTCACCCACTTGTACATTTAAAGGGGCTGCATAATATTGTTGGTAAATTATACCTCAATATAAGTGATTTTAAAATACCAAGTATAGAGGAAGATTCAGGAGCACTTCTATGGAGTAAGCTCACAAATAGGACACCATTCTTTTTGGAAACAAACTTTATTTTACTTAAAATGTTCTTAGATGATTAATTGTAATATTACAACCTGGGAAATCCATTCAGTTTTTAATGGCATGCATTTTATTCTCTAAAGTCTGCAATGTAAATCCTTAGCTGTGAATATTTGATAAAATGTTTTTATTAGCAATTTGTACATGAAATTGTAAGTATTTTTGTGTAAAACTAGGCACGACCTAGGCCTCTTACAGTTGTAAGTCTATTAATATTATGTCATATTATAGAATTATAAAATACTACCTAATTCATATTTTGATGATTTTTGAATGCCAGCAAAAATAATGGCTTCCTGTGACAATTTTTAAATTATTTGCCTAATCTCTTCGCAGCAAGAATGCAATTATCATCAATAATATAATCCAAAGGCAAAAAAAAAATTCTGAAGAAAGGACCAAATTGTTCTTTGTCACTAGGATGCTCTTGAGTTTACTTTTTGCTTTGGTTAAATGAAAATAGTTGATGGATTTTAATTTCACTATAGTCCTTTAATTCTACAGTAAATAATTAATCTTTTATGATGAAATGGAGTCATGTTTAATAATTCTGTCATTGTCTTTCATTGTAGCTCTGGTTCTTAAGACCTTTTGATCTTTAGATTAAGCCTTAGCAAATTTCCTTCAGACGTGCAGACAGACGTCTTTCATCAGATGCAGGATGAACAAAGGCTAGCTGTCTTTCAGAGACAGTACCGTCCAGGCTTGTATTTTCTGCAATATTCATTTTTCTTTGGATTTTAAGGAGATGTAATATATGAAGTATAACTAGTCCTTTAATTTATGGTTTCTTTAAGCCCAACAAATAGGGATGGGGAGGGAAACTGTGAAGATTGTTTGAAAGACCTGAAATTTGGGTGGAAATAGAAATATTCAGTGAATTATGTAGAGGAGGAGATAGGACTTCCTGAGAAATAGTATCATCCATGAAGAAGTCATGGACTGGCCTTTCCTAAATACCTAATACAACTCTCCAGAGTTTGAAAGGAGCACATTTATCAGATAAGTCCCACAGGGTTTGCCATGAAATCCCAGGAAAGAAGTGTTTTCCCCTTTTACAGTTGAATCATTTCTTCAAATCATTAGTCATTTAAATTTTGTGAATAGAGAAGGATTTTTCTTTCACAGTTCCTCTGAGATAGAAAAAAAGGAAGTTGGCTTAATTCAAACTCTACTAAGCATCCGTATGAATGCTGCTCAGGCACCATGGTAACAGGGCACGTGCAGAGTACCACACATGCACACACACACACCCCTGCACACCCGAAGGGCTCAGCAGCAGAGAACGGCAGTCCTGAGAGGAGCACCACCTCGCCCGGCAAGGTCTCTGTCCTCGTGGCACCTCTGGGTCCCATGGGCCACTCGCACCATGCAAGCATCAAGTTGGCAAGAAGTCAGGCTCTGGGGAGACGCCGTTTTCTCCCTGGGCAGAAGCGCTCCACATGGGAGGAAGACATCTTGATCCTGCCTCCATAGTACTGTCCACGAAGATGTAGGCGGGTCCCAGGAAAGCGCTTCATCGTTGCAAACTCTTCCCAGAGTCAGGGCAAGGTCAATGCGGCAGATACTTCAGCATCAGCGGTGGGTAGGGAGGGGACAGGTGAAGAGGGTGGAGGAAGGGAACACACAGGGAGAGAGAGGATGAGTCACCTGTCGGTGGGGCCTGTCTCCTGTACCACCGGTTCCTGCCCTCCACTGCTCTCTTCAGGAAGCAATTTGTGAAAATCCCCTCATACTTGCTTTGTCTTCCAGCTCTACCTCCATTCAGCCCCTCCTCATGACAGCAACACACACACACACACACACACACACACACACACACACACATAAACATACACATGCATCCGTAAGTCACATACCTAAACTGAAATATTTTAAAACCCTCAAGTCAAAATCAGTCTCTGTCTCTTCACCTTCTGCTTCCCGTCTCCCACCCCCTTTTCTCTGCTATTATGTCATAATTGCATTTTAACCGGGTTCAAGCTAAATATTTACTCCACAAAAGTTTACAGGTTATGGTGTTTATATACAACTCCAGCTATGACGAGAGAGTCGGTCCAGTCCATGCAGGTGTGCGCGCACAGCTGTACGCAGGGCCGAGAGGGTCAGCGCCAGGGTGAACCCCGACGCCACGAAACGGGACAGCCTGTTTACATCCTGATTCAAGCAAATCAACTTTTAAAATGGTACTTGCATATGGAGTCTGTATTCAGTAATATTTCATTAGGCGTTGTAACTGTCATAACGGTGTGGTAAAAAACGGTCATACAGATGAAATATCCTTATCAGGACATTTACATGTGAATTAAAGGACACATCACAATACTTTGGAAAAGACTGTTTAGAAACATAGATGAAATAAGATTCGGAAAGGGTTGATGAATCTTGCTAATGGTGATGTGAGACTTCATTATACCAAACTTTGTTGAATCTTTGAAAATTTCTATCATAAAAGATGCAAGAAAATAAGGTATTTTAGTTCATTTTTCCCCAAATAGTAACGGTAAATAAAAATTCATATGCATTTAATGATAAGTAGCTGAACTTCTACTTGGCAGTCGGTAGTTAGTTCTAAAAGGAAAGCAAAATGTATATTTATACAAAGAAGCCATGTTTGCCATATATTATTTAACATAGTATGTATGCATTAAAAATAGAAACTAAAAAAATTAGATGTCTAAAATGACACAATTTTTCCCAAAATAAGTCTTGGTGGTTGATTTTGTTTCAAAATAATTTTAGCATATTAAGTAAAATATATCCTAAATGAAATTTAAATTGCACATAGCATAACATTTTATATATGGATGCATGCAGTGCTACAATTAGGTCTGCATATAAAAATATAAGACAGTTTATAAAATTGAATGCTCATTCAACAACTACACAATGTTTATTATTTTTCGAAATATTCAAAAACTTATCCATTAAACTGAAGACAAAATTATATATTTGATATTCATAAATAAGCAATTCACTGACATGGCAATAAAGCAAAGTACATTTATTTCCAGATTCCCTTATGAAATTCACATTAACTGGATAATACCTGTGTATCCCCTACCAAAAGAGTAAGGGAATCATTTAAATTCTTAGCACAAATCATAAGTGCTCATTTGGTTTCTAAATTATTAGAAATTATTGTATCAAATTATTTTTCATTCAGAAATTAATATTGAAAGATAAGTTTTATTTTGGATTTATAATTTCTCATCTTCCGAGGAATTTGAAGCTTCTTGGCAACGAAGGCAATGTCTAACACAAATATAACACAAGCTACAAATATACACTTTAATTTTATAGTATCCAAAGTGAAAAGGAAAGTGAAAAGAAATAGGTGAGATTAATTTTAATAATATGTTTTATTTAATTCAACATATTAAAAATATAACTTAAGCATAAAATATTAAAATTTTTAATGAGATAATTTATTTTTTGTTTATACATATACATACACCAAATTTTTGAAATCTCTTGTTTTTTTTAAACTCAAAGAACATCTCAGCTTGAATTCCAAATTTTCATTGGAAATATTTGATCTATATTTGGATGCCATAAACTGTATAGTTGAAAAAGAAAATCATATACTCAAGTTGTTCCAAATGTACTTAAAGTTTTTCAACAACTTAATCAAGTATCAATTTTTATGTATAAATGAACATTAATAAATTAAAATTTCAGTTCCCAAGTTTGAGCTGCTGCAATTCAAGTATGCAGGAGCCCCTTGTATCTAGGGGCAGAGTGTGGGCATCTTGGGTCTATGGTCTTTCTGTATAAGTAGCTGAGTCAATGACAGTGAAATCTGGCTAACACCAACTTATATAGTATATTTTTTAAAAGAAAAAAATGAGAAAATAGAAAATTATTTTAGACTTTCCTACCAGAAAACAGGCACAATCTAATGATTTTCACTCATCTAACATGAACCACAGATAACAGAAATTAAAACTTCAAAGTCTGTCTAGTACTCACCATTTTACTTGTACTTTTATCTTTTTGTCTTGTCAATTAAAGTATAAAATATTTTTTTTTGAATAGACAAACATTGTAGTTACTTCTCTTAAAGATACAAAAATGTCCTACCTACACATAGCTTGGCTCTTTCCAGTTCTGTGCCCAAGTTCTGAGCTATGGACTTGTTTCAGGTGATAAAAACTGACACAGGGCAACTTTGAGCCACAGGTGTTCCACTAAACACAATCACAGTGACATGTAGATGCACTTTGCCAATTGAAATTCTTTTTATTTTTCAGCCACAAGCATTAAAACCTGGAGCCCCTTCTTTGTAAAGCACCCTGGATTACTTTTTTGACATTCCTCATATCTTTTCATCACTTGTTCTAATTACCACTTCATGCACCTCCACACCCGGGCTTTGAAAACTTCAAACACTCCCGAATTACAGGACCTTGACATGTTCTTTAACATGAGTAATTTTTTACAGTGACAACAAATATCAAACACTTACTCCAAAAAAACCTGGTATTATCTTTTGGAGGGTGGGCCCCTTGCAGTACAGGCTTCCCACACTAGGTAAGCGTTCTAGGAACCCATCGGCATCCATCGACCAGCTAGCATTGTTGGAAGAGTCTATGTTGGGCTTCAGTGAATTTTTTTTGTGGAGGGAGATTTTTTCAACACATTTGCCCCTTTCAGTATGGGTGATTTACTAATCCATCTGCCCACCCCATGCTGGGTGTTCAGTAGTTTTTGACCCAAATGGGCATGACCCCCATTCCCCACACTCCCTAGTCACTTGATCTCATCTCGAGAGATTTTTTTGTTTGTTTCCCTGGATGTCACAAGTCCTCAAAGGGAAATGTTTTGCCAATGCAGAAGAGTTGAAACAAAAAACGGCAGAAGCACTGAAAGGCATCAAAATGGACAAGTTCCAAAAATTTTTGAGCCGTGGAAAAAGCATCTTGATAGGTGTATTGCATCACACAGAGAGGACTCTGAAGGTGACTGAAGCTTAAACGTGCAAGAGTAAATGTCAGGGTTTTTTGGTTCCCCCCTCATACACAGGCTTGGGCTATACACTGCACTGATCTAAGAATGCCACAAGTTCTAGTCTATTTTATTCTCCCAAAACCTCCAAGAAGTAGATGCTATTATTTTTCTCATTTTGTAGATGTAGAAACCATAGCACAGAGAGGCCAAGAAAGGTACCTAGTGTGGCGTGACAGGAATGGTGATGATGGTCAAGCTCACCCACTACACTCTTCTGCCTCTCTTGGAAGCCTGTAGCCCAGCATCTTGAGCTTCACATCCTGCAGTCAGCATCTTTCTTTGGAATAGCTTTTCATTTGCAGTTGCTGGTCTCATCACGTCAGGAAACAAGCAAATCCCGTCCATCTGGACCCTGCATTAAGCAATACAGGGTGCTCGAAGCCAAGCTTCCTCTTAGCCCAGTCTTCATCCTAGAGGCAATGTTCACCCCAAGTTCAAGGACTGCTATCAGCCACCAGAGCAGCACCGCTTTGATACCAGGGGAAGCAGCAACAGCAGTGCTCAGGGCAATTTGAACTACATTGTTTTCCTCTGGTTTTAGGAGTTTTACTACAATATTAAGGTTTAGGTGAAAGCTCCCACCTCCTGACCACAATGCCCTGCATCAGGAAGTACCTTGAATTTGAGTCATACTGCAAGGAACCTGTTGCCCAACGGGCGTTGGTCTGTCATCAATGCATCTCTGCTTGCTTTTCTTGCAACAGATTCTATATGTTGGTTTGTTTGTAGAAATTGGCTCTTAATACCTTTATAGATTGTAAATCCTGTGCCAATGGGTCATTTGTTTCTGAGTTAAGAAAAATGATGACAAGTTTTTCTCTCTAAAATTCTGAATAGTAGTGAATATTACCTCTTTCTTGTTTTCTTCCTTCCTTCCTTCCCCCTTCCTTCCTTCCTTCCTTTCTTCCTTCCTTCCTTCTTTCCTTCCTTCTCATAATCTTGCCAATCATGAATGGTTGGGTAAATATCTTTTTAAAAATGTACTGCTATGATAGCTAAATGTTTTTAAGAGGATTTTTTCTGTCCTCACATTTTAAATATTCTTTTGATTTGCCTTTTATGTTAAATTTCTTTAAAATATCAACATAAAAAACTTTGACATTGAAAGAATTTTATTTAGGCTAAGTGACATTTTTTTCTTTCATAGCTTTTCATGTGAAATAACTTGTATTTTCTGTGTTTTTTGTTTTGCATATTCTTCCTACTACATGGTTCGACTAGAGACGTGATGGCAAGTGGACATATGTGTCCCTGATGGACACAGCTGAGGGAGAAGAAAGGCTGATGGAGAAGTCAGGAGTCCATGTCTGCCTTACCTTGTCACAGTGACTCTCTGTCTGACCTGTGCTTTCCTGAACTTACTGTAATCAAAGTTTTCTCTCCACCGAAACCTCCCAAGGCCCCCAAGACCTTCTTGTGGCACCACCAGTGACCAAAATGAATCCTAATTCCTTACACTCCCAGCAAATTTATCATTGAGTATGCCTTCCTTTAAATGTGTGATGACACAGCATACAGGATGTCATTCTCCTGGTTTTCCTTACTCCTCTGGTGACTCCTTTATATGAATAGTTCCCTGTGCGGGGTTCTCCATCTTGACTTCTAAGTGGAGAACGCTCCAAACTCAACTCTCAGACCTGTTATCTCACCATCTTTACTCAGCAACTGACCTCATACAATCTTACACTTGACGATTCTTAGGTTTATCTCTCTGATCTTAATCTTGAACCTGAGCTCCACTCTCCAATATTCAACTTTCTGCTTAGGATCCACTTGAATGGTTCAGATTTAATACATTGAATACTAATTCTTGGCTTTCCTCCCCAAACTTGCTTCTCCCATTTTTCCTTATCTTAGTATATAAGTTTACCCAGTTGATCGGGCCAAACACCTCAGAGCCACTTCTTTGCTTCACTTTCTCATTAACCTTTCATCTTCAGTAGACATCTAATGGATCAGAAGATCCTGACTTTTCCAGATTCACAATACACGATACAGCTGACAACTACCTTGATTTTCACTACCTTCATTGCAATATCATGGGTCAAATGCCAGCATCTCTCATCTGAATGCAATGACATCTTATCTGAGTTCCTATAGGTCCCTCTTGCCATTCTACAGACTCTTCCACAAAGTTGTCAGAGAAATCTTTTAAATTCATAGTATGCTTCATATGTAGTTCTGTTACAGGATCACCTCCAAATCTTTACTTTTGTCAATAGTCATGCTTTCCCCCTCATCATGGAGTCTATACTTTAGAAAGCCTGAGGGTTCAGAGGTACATGTCTGCTACTACCTCAGAGGTTCAATGAAACCTTCTCTGAACTATTCTTAAAAATCTGGGTCATTCCATTCCACATCCTTGTGAGGAGCTAACAGACAACAGAACATTGATCCCTTCTGTTGAAAGAACCTATAGAGAACATTACTGGCCATATCTGACGATAAGGCGAGGTCACTAAACTTTCAGCTTAGTGCACTTAGTGGAAAATTTAAACGTTCAAAAGGACCAATAACAACAATTCAGAAAACTAGAAATATATAGTTAATATGTGATCAATATTCATATCCTTGAATCTAGAAACACGTATGAAATAATTCAAGAGAAATCTAAATAAATATAGAGATATACCATGTTCATCTAGCAGTCATTCCCTAATTCCCAATAACAAAGATCTAAGTAATTTCTATTATATTTTTCATCTCCATGAATTTGCTTATTCTGGACATTTTACATCACATCATATAATAAGTAGCCTTTTGGGACTGGTTTCTTTCTCTCAGCACATTTTCAAGATTCGTCCACCTTTGTATGGCCAAGTCATGTTCCACTGAATGAATATACTACATGGATTTATTCATTCATAAGTTGATGGACATTTGAGTTGTTTCTACTTTTGGGCTATGATGAACAGCGCAACTATGAACATTTGTGTACAAGCTTTGGTATAAGCATATGTTTTCACTTCTCTTAGGTTTTCATTTCTCTTGGGACATTTGTTTTCACTTCTACCTAGAAATAGACTTGCTAGGTCATGTGGCATCTCTATCTTTAACATATTGAGGAACTGCCATATTGTTTTCCAAAGTAACTAAACTATTTTGCATTCTGACTAGTGATGTATGAGGGTCCCAATTTCTCCATATTTTGATTATGGCTTTGAGAGTGGGTGTGAAGTTATCTCATTGATTTACATTTCCCTGATAACTGAGGATTCTGAGCTTCTTTTCACATGTTTATTAAGAGTTTACCTATCTTCCTTGGAGCAACAAGCAGCTGTTCCTCCTCCTCCTTTTTCTCCTCCTCCTCCTTCTTGTTCTTAAATTGTATAAGTTCTTTATTTTAAATACAAGTCTCCAATGAGATATATAATTTTCAAATGTTTTCTTTCTTTCCATGGCTTCCCTTTTCACTATCCTGACGGTGTTCTTTGAAACACAAACTTTTTTTTTTAATTTTGATGAAGTCCAGCTTACCTATTTATTTTCTTTCTTCACTAGTGTTTTTGGTGCTATGTTTTTTAAAAATTTGCCTAACTCAAAATTACAATGATTTGTCAGAGATTTTTGGCAAGGATTTCATAGTTTTAGCTCTGACATTTAGGTCTGTGATCCATTTTGAGTAAATTTTTGTGAATAGTGTGACTTCATTATTTTGCATGTGTATGTGCAGTTCTCCCAGCGCCATTTGTTGGAAAGACTATTCTTTCTGCCACTGAATTATCTTGGAACCTTGGAAAAACAAATAAACAAACAAAAATCCAACTAATCTTAAATGAGGTGAGTGGGGATTTGTTTGTTGATTCTCAACTGTGTCCAATTAATCCATATTTCTAATAATATGTCAGTACCATATTCTTTTGATTACTGATGGTTTGCAGCAAGTTTTGAAATTAAAAAGTGTGAGATCTTTATCCTTTCCTTAATTGTTTTGACTATTCTAGGTTTCTTCCTTTTCCATAGGAGTTCTGGAATTCTCTTGTGAGATTCAGTAGAATGCCAGCTGGAATTTTGGTAAAAATTGTATTTAATCAATAGATTAATTTGGAGAGTATGATCATCAAAGCAATATTAAGTTTTATGATTCATGAACATGAGAGGTCTTTACAATTATTTAGATCTTTTATATTTTTAAATATTTTGAAATTTTCAGAGTACAAATTTTTCATTTTTTTTGATAATTTTATGTCCAAAAATTTTATTCTCTCTGGTGATATTGTAAATGGAATTGTTTTCCTAATTTATAGATTGTTATTTGCTAGTTTACACTAATATAATTGATTTTTGTAGATCGATCTTATACCCTGCAACCTTTTTGAATATGTTTGTTATTTATATGGTTTTTGTGGATTTGTTGGTAGTTTCTATATAGAAGATCATGACATCTGAGAATAGAGATAGTGTAATTTCCTCCTTTACAATCTGGATGGACTTAATTTTCTTTTCTTGTCTAATTTATCTGACTAACACCTTTAGTACAAAGTTTAATAGAAGCAATGAGAACAGACATTCTTGTCTTGTTTCTTATTTTATGGGAAAAGCTTTGAATCTTTCAATATTAAGTGTCATGTTAGCTGTGGGTTTTCCATGAATTCCTTTTATTGGGTCAAGTTTATCTCTATTTCATTGAGTGTTTTTTATTTTTTATCATGAAAAGATTTTGGATTTGTTAAATGCTTTCTATGTGTCTATTGAAATGATACTTTTTATTAATATAGTGACACACATTAATTTGATTTCAGATGTATAAGAGGGGACCAAAAAAACCCAAAACAAAACAGAATTTACGTATACAAAACTGTGTATTTGTTATTACATGTTTAAAACTCAGTCACCTCTATTTGATGCAATACTCCTATTGCATGCTTTTTTCCACTGTTCAGAACAGTTTTTGAGCTTGTCCATTTAGATGCTTTTGAGTGCTTCTGCCATTTTTTGTTTCATCTCTTCCACATTGACAAAGTGTTTCCCTTTGAGGATCTTTTACATCCAGGGAAACAAAAAAAATGTCACTCAGGCAAGATCTGGTAATAGGAAGGCCAGGCATGAGGGTCATATAGGTGCACTTATAAATCACCCATCATGCAATTGGCAAATGTGTTAAAAGAATCTCCAAAAAAAAGTCACTAAAACTAAACACAGCCTCTCACAGCAACACTAGCTGGTACAATGATACCAATGTGCTCCTAGAACACTTACCTAGTAGGGGAAGACTGGACTACAAGGGGCCTGCCCTGCAAAAAATAATTCAGGTTTTTTTGGGTCCCCTCTTGTAAAGCCCACCTTGCACTCTTAAGATTAATGCCACTTCATCATGGTGTGTAATACTTTTTTATATGCTGATAGTTTCTATTTGCTTGCATTTTTTTTGAAAAGATTTTTCATCTACAGTCATAAGAGATATGGATCTGTAGTTCTGTTTTTTGTGATGTCATTCTCTGATTTAGATGTCATGGTAATATTGACCTCATCAAATGAGTTGTTCTCGCTAATTTTTTGATAGAGTTTATGAAGAGTTAATGCTAATTCTTCTGAAATGTTTGGTAGAATTCACCAGTGAAATCATTTCATACCAAGCTTTTCTTTGTAGAATTATTTTAATTACTAATTACATCTTTTTGCTTGTTATAGTTGTTGACTTGTTACACTTTACTTGTTTTTCAGAATTTGTATTTCTTTTTGAGTCAGTTTTAAAAATTTTTCTAGCAAAAGTCTGTCTGTTTAATACAATTTATCTAACTTGAACATACAACTGTTCATACAATTTGCATATATTTATATATGTAATTTCTGCAAGATCTTCATTAATGTGTTTTATTTCATTTACTGATTTTACTAGTTTGACTTTTCTTCCTTTTTTCTTGCCCAGACTAGCTAAAGGTTTTAATTATGTTTTTTTTGAAGAAGAAGAGCTTCTAGTTTCATTGAGTTTCCTAGTTAATTTTCTATTCTCTGTTTTGTCTATTTTGCTCGAAACTTTCTTTCCTTTCTGCTGTTTGCTTTGTGTTTATTTTGCCCCTTTCTAGTTTTTTAAGGTGAAAATTTAATGTACTGATTTGAGTTATTTTTAAAATTATTTGGACAGTTATAACTATTAGTTTTCTTCTTAGTTCTGTTTTACCTACATCCCATAAGGTTTGGTACACTATGTCTTTATTTTCATTTAGCTCAAAGTATTCCACGATTATCTGACCTATTCATTATTTAGAAGTATATTCTTTAATTTCCAAATATTTGTGAATTTTCCAAAGGCCTTTCTGTTATACCTCTCTGATGTTATTCCATGTTGTTTAGAGAACATCCTTTGTACGGTTTCAATTTTTGTAAACTTAGTGAGCTTGTTTTACAGACTAGTATGTAGTCTGCCCTGGGAAATGTGCCATGCGCGCTTGAGAAAGTGCTGTGGAGTGTTATGTAAATTTCTATTAAGTTTGTGTATGTATGATGTGTTGCAAGTCCTCCATTTCCTTTCTGATCTGCTACCTAGTTTTTATGTCCATTACTTAAAGTGATGCATTCAAGTCTCCAACTAGTATGTCACATTATCAGCTTTTCTCTTTTATTCAGTTAACTTTTCCTTTAGATATTTTAGGGCTCTGGTATTAGGGACATGTAAGATTATAATTGTTAGATCTCCCTTATAGATTGAAACTTTTATCATCATAACACATACCCCTTTATCTCTAATAACATTTTGAATATATTTTGAATATGTTTTGAATTATTTTGTCTGATATTCATAAAGCCACCCCAGCTTTTCTGTGATTGTTTTGAGAATAATATATCTTTTTCTACATATTTACTTTTAACTTATTTATATCTTTGAACCTAAAATGCATTTCCTGTATACAGCATAGGAGTTGGACCTATTGTTTTCAAGTCTGACAATTCTTGCCTTTTCATTAATTCTTAAATTCATGCACATTATTGATGTAGTTGAGTATATATCCGACATTTGTATACCTCATATATATTTCATGATGCTTTTATTCCTCTGTTCCTCGTTTTCAGCTTCCTTTTACACTATTTTCTACTGTACCATGTAGGTTTTTAAAATAATTTTTCAATATACTTTTTTGAGCTGTAAGCACCTGCTCTGTGGCCACTGCACTAGGCTTCAACTATACTTCCCAGCTAATTAGAATTACCTTCAGATTTATACACATTTAATTCCAGTGAGTTATAGAGACAATGCTCCTATACACTTTCATTCCTTCTTCCACTTCTCTGTGCTATCATTGATACATAATATCTGCATATGTTTAAAGTTCAAAAATAAATTGACATCATTATTTATTGAATAATTTTATTTTTTAAGAGGAAGCAAGTATATGTTTATAGAGTTTTCCATATTAACCTCCGTATTGACAAATTCTGCTTCTCGTTTGTTCCTTTGGATGTGCTATACATTTCACAACACTTTATTCGCTCCCACTCACCTCCTTTGTCTAGTTATCAAAGACATTTCCTATCTACATTACATGATTACATAGAGTTTTATGCAATGCCTTTAGATAATCGCCCTTAAATAAGTTAACAGAAGGAAGAAATAGAACGTAAACATAAATTAAGTAATTTAGGAATAATGACTGTTAGTAGTGCTCTTTGGCAAATGCAGATTTGAATCATTTTATGAGGTCCTTTGCTTTTGGCCTAAAGAGCTTCTGTAAGTATTTCCTGTCAAGTGATGCGCTTCCAATGAATTCTTTCAACTTGGGGGGAGAGTACCTGAGAGAGGTTCTCAAGTTCCACTGAAAACAGGGTTCAATATTCCCAGTCCACTAAGGTTAACATGGGAAACATGACCATTCAGTATGAGTTATCATCATACCAAACACACACACACACACACACACACACACACACACACGAAGAAGGATAGAAAACACAGAGAGAAATACATACTACAGAAGCCAAAATTGTAGGAATGACCAACTTTGGAGAAACAGCTAAATGCCCAGATAAATGCCACATGTGTATACTGATGACAGTGGAGGTCAGTAAGGAGGTGCTCACTGAAGTCGTTAATATTCAGCGGGTTGCACCTGGAAAAATCAGTGGAACATGGGCTGCCAGACAGTATTTATGAAGGTGAGCAGGAGGTGGCCACCCCAGCGGCAGCAGCAAGATCAACAGCCTGATTTCATGATTAAATCATCTGAAACCATTTTCCCTGGTCAACAAGACAGACTACATTTGTTTGCTGTTTGTTTCATCTGAAAGAATATTAGGTGCTTGAACTTGGTCATCAAGATGCTAATAAATTTATAAGCACACAAGGTACTACAGTGGCCTTATTAGTTTCATCTGCCAGGTATTTTTTATGAATGTCTAAATGGCTTTCTGAATCCATAAATCTAACCCTGCAGACATGTGTATGTTAGCAAGTAGAGAGAAAAAAGGGGCTCAGAGAGAGGGGGTCATGAAGAGCATCCAAGTTGCTGGCGTAACCAATAGAGTGGATGGAGATGACATTTACAGGAATTGGAACACTGAAAGAGGAAAGGAAAATCATACTGGAAGAAAGAAGCCCTATCCAGAAGCCATTTCGAGTTTTGAGAATTTAGTGGAATAATGTATGCAAAGAGGTCTGATAAAAGGTAGCACACAGTACAAATACTGATGACGACGATTGCTATCCAGCAGGCATGGGATTTCAATCTGTAGAAAGATTTTAGAACCACTTCTGTTACCTTCAGCTATGTATCACACACTGCCAAAATGTTTCTTGTTTTCTAGCATATGTTTTGGCCCTAAATATAAATGTTAATTCTCTTTTACTCGCTGGCATCTCAATCTTCAGCTCTTTCTAATTTCACTTGGGTAAACATAGCCAAGTATTTTCTTCCAAAATACATCTACAGTACATCCAAGGGTTTTCCTGCAGACAGATTCCCAGAACACCAAGCAAAAACTAAGAGAAGCCATGTAAACAAAAGCAACTCTATTTACAAAAGCTCAACTTAAGATCGAACAGAGGAAGAGTGAGTCAACACCACTCACCATCAACAGATGTTGTTGGAGACCATTGCGGTTGTTGTTTAAATCTCTGCCAGTTGTTCTCAAGCCTTAGTGTGCGTGAAAGTCACCTGGTGGGCTTACCAAACTGAAGAGCCCTGGGACTCACTCCCAGAAAATCTGATTCAGGGATGAGAGAGTCATAGGAACTTGTGTTTTTAATGTAATCCTAAACTATTGAAGAGGTACTTTCGTCCATGGATCATATGTAGAGAAACTGTCCACCATATTGGTCATTAGCACTGGGTGTATTTGACATGTTTGCTATCTCTCTGCCAATTTGAAGATGGCAACTATTAGTAGGATGAATGGTTCCATGATGCATGATGTCACATCTGTGTAAGGAAAGCTGCCTTTCCTGAATATCAGCCAATTTCAGACTCTTCCTCCTGTCGTGGCTTCCACCGAAGGCTCTAGGATTGCCTTTTTGCTAGCACAGTTGCCTTACATAGAAAGTAACTCAGGAATGTTTCTAATTAGGCAAATATGGTGATTCGTTATTTTTAAAATTTTTTGAGAAATTGTTTACCGGAGGAGATACGCAGACTTAAATCTGATTAATCGAACGTGTTCAGGAGAGTGGTCTCAGAGCCAAATGTGCATAATTGCTAAGGATTCCCTGCCGGGTCATTCATGTCTGTCTTCCTTGCAGAAGGCTCATAACGGGGAAAAATAAAGTATTGTCCCAACTTCCATTTCGTCTCCTTTTATGTCTTATGGGTGGAGACATATAAAGCTTATGGGTATCCGTTAGTTACAAAATTGGGATTGTGTGAGGAAGAACATGCTAGCTTTGGGGAGTTACAAGTTTTAGACGTGTACTCAGAGGTTCTGTTTCTGAGTTGTGACAGAAACGCTCTCTGATCCAGCAGAAATGAAGTAGATATAACTTTTGAAAACTGGAAAGTAATGAAAAGGCCAATAATATTATATGCATCTATGACCAAATGAACTTTGCAAACAGCTTTTGTATAATTCAGCCTGTTAGTTGATTAGAAGAGCTTTTAAGCTCCATTGGGCCCAGGTTAATTTTCTCTCATTCAATTTTGCTTCTTGTTTCTTTCATATCTATAATTGCAGCTAAGTGGTCATTCCAAGGATGGTATAAGTATTTAAGTGAAAGAGTTTTGTAGAAACATGATGGAATTTCTCGGATGAACGTATAGATATAGATAAGGGTACAGGTATAAAGATATATGGATGCATGTAGTTTCATAGGACTATATCTGGATAGATAAATACCTTCCCTCACATAATTATATATAACATATAATATATATATTAGATAGTTGTATAATATGGGACAAATATACAAAAATAACTGTTCTGTTAAATCTTGGATGATACATGTAAAGCACTTACTGTGGCTTGAAAAACTGACATGTTGCTCATTGATGGTAGTCACTTTGATGAATGTGATAAGAAACAAATGAAGAATGAACTTCTACATAAGCTGAAACTAGAATCTATTGTTTGTAGCCTAGGTGGGGATCTGAACTAGAGAAGCATGAAGCCTCCTAATATTTGAATTGTAAATAGCAACAACCTCTCCATTTTCTTGTGTGTGACGCTGTCCTTTGATGTACCGTGTGTCTGTTAATATCTCAATGCATCCTGCAAGTTGATTTGGGCCTCAGACTCCTTGGAGCATGATGAACAGTTAACCAAAGCAGAGTCCTGGGGAAAATGTGCATGACTGGGACTCTTAGGAATATGATCCTCACAATCTTTCCATCAGAAGAAAAGGTAGAAACCAGGTGGGAGCATTTGCATTCGTTTCAAGAGCACTGGGAAGTAGCTCATAACTCTTTCAGAGAAAGATTTTTAAGCTCCAAATGCCTGCCTGGCTTATTATGATTTTAGTGCCCTGATACAGAGTGGATAATGAATAAACATTTGATGAATGAGTTACATTCCTGATTATTAGATGCTTTTGATCATTTTGATGCTCTTCTCTACCAAAATATTTCTGTTTTTACCATCCATCTTGTCCTTTGGGGACTTCTGCTATCATTTCAAATCTTAGAATACATATATTAAAGGGGTGGGGGGAGGAAAGGCAGGCAAAGATTCTAGTCCTCCTAGAGTTAATTTTCTATGGGGAGAGGGGAGAGTTTAGATTCACAGAAAAGCAATAAGAGGGCAACACTCTAGGGTCCCCTCCCACTTTGAGAACTTTTCTGTCCTCTTAATATATCCTGCTTAAAAAAAAAGAAAAGCAATAAGCATGGTAAATAGCAAATGTGATGTTATGGCAAAAAATGACCAATGTCATAGATGAGGAAAAAAGAAGAGAGTTGAGCGAAGATACTCAATGTATCCAGCTGGAGAAAGATGAGGAAGGTTGTGTTTTTGCTTTTAAAAGATGCGGGGTACAATGTTCATTATGCAGGTACCCTTGGTGATGAGGTGTGCCCCCGCCCCGCCAGGCAGTCTCCTGCTACTGCCAATCCCTTTCTTATGGTATTACAATAGTTGTTCGAGGTCCACTTATTAGTGAGAACATATGGTACTCTGTTCTATGTTTCTGTGATAGATCACTGAGTATGATCGATTCTAAATCCATCCAAGTTGCTGCAAAATCCATATGTTTGTCCCTCTTTATGGCTACATAATATTCCATTGTATATATGTACCACATTTTTAAAAATCCAGACCAGCTTCAGTGGGCAGCATGGTTGGTTCCATGTTTTCGCTATTGTGAATAAAGCTGCAACAAACATGCATGTGCAGGTATCTTTTTGGTAGAATGACTTGAGTTCCTCCGGGTATAGTCCCAATAGGGGATTGCTAGGTCATATAGAAGGTCAATTCCTAGTTATTTCAGAAATCGCCACACTGTATTTTAATAAAGTGATTAACGTAGATTTCCTTGAAAGACGGCATGTAAGCTAAGTCTCAAAAGAGATAAAGAAATTCCCTATAACTTCTCTGCAGGAAGGCCTTTCTAGGAAGAGGAGGCAGCCAGGGCCAAGACTCCAAGTAGAAGGGTCCCTGGTGTCCAGGAAGAGTCAGGAGGCTCAAGTGGCTACAGCAGCGAAGGGCAGGGAAGAGTAGGAGGTGGATTGTATAGGGTCTTGTAGATATGGGCAGTCTTTTTTGTCTTTACAGATAATTTTGTGTTTACTCTGAATGTATTAAGGAATCATTGAAGGTTCTAGGCAAGTTAATAGGAACTGGTTCACCTTTCTGAGGTCTTTCTGGTTGCTCTGTTGAGAATACGTCGTAAGAGAGCCAGGGCGGATGCAGAGTGACCTGCTATGAGACCATGCATTGTTCCAGGAGAGATATAAAGGAGACTCACCCCTGGTGGTGGCCATGGGAGAAAGTGGCCAACATCTCTGCCTTGGGCTATGGTAGAGCAGAATTTATCAAACTAACCATCCTGCCCAGAACACAAGAAAAAGTTCATAGAAGTAAAACAACAGCACAACAACCTTCTGAAGATGCTGGATAACATCTGAGACACCCAAGCTTGAGTTGCCAAGATGCCCTGAGAGGACAGATTGCATTGAGGTGAGCCCAGTGTCACCCACCACTCCTCTCACCCAGATGTTTGTCGAGTTCTGGGGGGCGGGCACGAGGCTGAGAGGATGAGATGAAAGCCATGGCTAGACCTCCAACAATTTCACAGGTAGGAAGAGACAAAGTAGAAATACACAGGTACCAAGGCTCCTGGAGAAAAAGTGACCATAGACAGGGGAGCCTGGCACTAGCCATAGAGGCACGTGCTGATTCCTGGGGTGAGTGGGAGTGAGGGAAGGTGGTGGGGGTGAGGGGCCAAGAAGGTAAATTTAAATCCATCATTAAGCATTTAACAAGTAATACAAATGTTGGAAACTATGGTGACACAAAGAGGAAGGGCCCCGCAAACACAATGAGCTTTCAGATAAGATTCCCAAAGTATTGCTTAATTTTCTTTTTATTTTTTCTAAGTATTACTTTGTAGGAGAAAAAGAAAACTAGAGAAAGATTATCCTCCACTATGACAGAAGCTGAGTTGGAGTCATCTCCATCCTGGAAGGATCAAGTTGATTTCTCCATAGTCTAATGATCTTCCAGATAAAAGGAAACACCCCAGGTGAAGATAGCATCTTTCAGAGTCTCTAGAATATTTGACACGCAATAACTTTCATCCAGTAGTTTGTTATCAGACTTTTAAAAGGTCGAACCAGGTGAACAAACACAATCATATAGAAACTAGCAGAAGCCTCATAGGTGATAAAGAGCTATCAGGTTAATGTTTTCGAATAAATGAAGGGTAAGCTGGACATTCCAACCAGATAATGGGAATTGTTTAAATAGAATGGAATGGAAATTCTAAAA
>CAUYQG010093410.1:0-18277 GCA_963574415.1 Tarsius wallacei
TGAAGAACGATACACAACTGTGCATCGTTCCGGCACCCTTGTTAATAAGGGGTGTCTCCCCGTCCCCAGACAGATATTGACTACCGTTAGTCCCACCTCCCTTCCCCTCCCTAGCCCCCCATAGTTTCCCACCACTGTCAGTCCTTTTCTTATGGTATTATGATAGATATTCAAGGTCCGCTATATGAGTGAGAACATGTGATACTCAGATCTTTGTTTCTGTGAGAGATCACTCAGTATTATAGACTCTAGTTCCATCCAGGTTGCTGCGAAATTCATGATTTCGTTCTTTTTTATGGCTGCGTAGTATTCCACTGTGTATACGTACCACATTTTTTAATCCAGTCCTCTTTTGATGGATATTAACTAATAGCAGCTAACTTTACTAAGTGCTAGATGCTTTTCTAACTGCTTTACATGTGTTAACTCAATTGATCCTTCTGGCAACTGCTTGAATTACTGTATAAGATAGGTACTATCATTATGCCAGTTTTCAGATGAGAAATCTAAGATACAGAGAGATGAAATATATTTGCCAAATTATACCTTGGAAATGCAAAGTCAGGATACAAATCCAAATCATCAAAGTCCAGATGCCATACTCTTAACTAAACTCCAAGTTTACATTCTCTGTTAACAAAGAAATCTTACTGACAGTCACATAGGAAGATCATTTTAAAAGTCACAATATCTATAGCATCAATCACGTTAAAAAATAATTAAATGAAAAGTGCACGTTTTTCTTAATAATCCCAGACTCTTATCTACAGCACAGTCTGTTATTTCCAACACCAATAGATGGAAGAGCCCTTACACCCAATGACTAACCATGTAATAAGAAAGGTCATATTATGGACAACTTCAAACCCACAGTGACTTGCCCTTTGCAAGGTAATTAATTGCAGGTACAGATGTTATTTGCAGCTGTCATGATATTTTTATAGAGCAAAAGCAGTGAAAGAAGGCAAGTATGAGGCTCTAATTCTACCCAGTTACATTCATCTCTGCACTGAAAGAAATGTGCCTGAGGAGGGATGGAAAAGTATTGGGTGGCCACCCGAGTAGGAATAACAATTCCAAATGCCTATGGCCATGAAATCATAAGGATGGTAAAATATCGCTAAAACTCAACATAAAGTCTGAACTAATATTGAGGCCAGAAGCTATAATAAAATGTGAAAGCAGAAATCACCAGCTCAATGTGCTTTTCAAGCTCATGTTAGAGTGTGCCAACAAATAATGAATGAATGAATGACCACCCCCAATATAACATTACTCATGAATAATTGTGAGAAATAAAAAAGGGCTGAAGTAAAAACCCTTGCAAGCTAAAACAGTTTCAGGAAAGTCTACTAAGCATATATTATTCTAAGATCTCAACTACTAGGTACACTACTTACTTATATAGCTAGGGCATTTTCATTACCTAAAAGCATGAACAACTTCCAAACTTTCCTGGCTTTCTTCCTTAAAAACTATATAAAGGCGCCACACAAGAATAAAATTGTTTTACAATGACAAAGATTGTTTCCAACTATTTATAATTTTGGTAACAAAAGAAGTGGATTCCTGGATAAGCTGTGGAAATATTTTTATTTTTATTTATTTATTTTTGAGTCAGAGTCTCACTCTGTCACCCAGACTGGAGTGCAGCGAGATAGTCACAACTCTCTGCAGCCTTGACCTCTTGGGCTCAGGTGATCCTTCTACCTCAGCCTCCCTAGAAGTTGAGACTACAGGCACATGCCACCACACCTGGCTAAGTTTTTGATTTTTGGTAGAGATGGAGACTTGTTATGCTGCCCAGGCTAATCTGCAACTCCTGGGCTCAAGCAATCCTCCCACCTCAGCCTTCCAAAGTGCTGTGATTACAGGTGTGAGCCACCACACCCAGTCTGGAAATATTTTTATTACAACAAAACTGCAACACTATAATATAACATTATCCAATAAAAATGTCTAATACAGACTGATTTATATTAGGAGATTCAAGATAAGAGGTGAATTCATTTTACAGCCAGCTGGGCACTGTGGCTCACACCTGTAATCCTAGCTACTCGTGAGGCTGAGGCAGGAAGACTGCTTAAGTCCAAGAGTTCAAGGCTGTAGTGAGCTAAGATCACACCACCACACTCTAGCCTGGGCAACAGAGTAAGACCCTTATCTCTAAAAAAAGATTAAATTAAAAAAAGTTAATAAAAAAATTTTTGTGAGACATCAAAATAATAAGTGAAACATTATAATCATTATTGTAATTGATCCAAAAGTGGATAACTTTTGGACACTAAAGTGAAGACTTAGGTTTACTACTGTTTTTAATTAATTTTAGCTTTCTCATATATAATGGAAAAACAGCAATTTACAAACATATGATTATTAGTATTACATAAATTAATTTACATGAACATATGTTGCAAATCTTAAGGCACTAAGCAAATAAACTTCTTAGATTTTTTTCAAAAAAAGTTTAAAATATTTTATCTCCACCAAAATTAGATGAATTGGTAAAATGACAATTTGCTTTATAAAGTGCAGCAGACCCATTCAGAAAAGTAGTTAAGGTTCCAGATAAACAAACACACGAATGCACCCAAGCACGCACACACACACACACACACTCACACACACACACACACACACACACACAAATTAACAATATGTGGACTGCTGTGCTAGATGTTGGGAATAAGAGTGAACAATTTTGAGAGTCTAACAATTGAGACTATACGGTGTTTACAATAATATGCTGTAGAGGTTTGTAGCCTGAAAGCAACAGGATGTACCACAGAGCCTAGGTGTATAGTAAGCTAGGCCATCAATACAGTAATATGCCATAGCATATTACTGTATTGAATACTGTAGGCAGTTGAAACACAGTGGTATTTGTGTATCTAAACATAGAAAAGGCATAGCGAAAATACTTATGGTCCACCATGGTATATGTGGTCTGTCATTGACCAAAATGTCATTATACAGCACATGACTGTATACTGAATAAACTGCCACAGATGAAAAATCGTTATTTTTTCTGTCAAGAAGAATTATTGATTTAAATTCTTTATTTTTTTTGTGAGTATTCTCTATGAGTTCGCACAATGACAAAAATCACTTAAAAATACACTTCTCAGAAGATATCCTCATCATTAAGCAATGCATGACTAATTTGGATAAGTCCCTGCTGAAAAGACAGAAACCATCAAGGAACAGATTCAGGGGGCATCAGATAATATTCAAACACCTATCTGATTTTAGCATATCCTGGATAAGTCAATCACGATGCCAGCCAACAAGACATTTCCCTTTTCAGAAAAATCTACATCCCAGTGCTGAGGGAAAAGCTGTGGTTTGGAAAGTGTTATTTTATGTTCTCACAATTTGGTGGACTTACATTTCTTAATTAGCAGAGATCTACCCAAAGAGAGTTCTAAGTAATAAAACTTTCAAGCCATATATGATGCACTTACTCCATAACTTGACCCTGAGATAAATACAATCTACATGCCACCTGGCTGATTTACCCACCCTCTTGGTGGGTGGGTAGGAAAATGGATAGATTCTCTGATGCACCATTCCTCCTATCCAGTCCCTTCTTCTTCCACTTCCTCCCAATTACTTTATTTCCTCCTCCACCATAAAAAAGACCCTTCCCTTCCTAGTCCCAAAGTAAACACCATATGGTCTCAATTGTTAGACTCTCAAAACTGTTCACTCTTATTCCCAACATCTAGCACAGCAGTCCACATAGTATATTTGATGAAAAACTGAATGACAGGATGACTTATTCTTCAGATGAAAGTACTTTCATTTTATTTCACAGATATCGAGCCCGCTTAAACACAGATAAGAGGCAAAAGGTCACTGAATACTGCTGATCCCTTTTTTAAATGACTCCCTCGTCCCTCATTTTATGTTGTTTTGCATCTACACCAAACAAGAACTTATCACCATACATCCATTGCTATTGCTTTCATGAATCTGTTTTCTTCTGCCCATTCCAATCAGCCTTTCATATACTACCAAGAGTAAAATCTTCAAGACTGCTTTTATATCAATCTACTGTTCAAAAGCCAAAGTAGTTCCCTGACATCTAACAAAACCTGATCCTTGATCTGAAAATCCAAGCCAGTGCAAGTACCAGAATAAGAATCTCTTATAATCCTCTCCTGCATAAAAATGATGAGAACACTGGCAAAAATTTGTCAAAATCAACTTTTGTAGAACTTTGGAAATTAACCAAAAGCTTGTAGAACGTCAAGGAACATTCATTAAAGAAAAATAGCTGAATCTCCAGAAGAACAGTGAACTTTGTTGCATTTAGACTGGACCTAGTCCCATACACCCTTCTAGCTCCAAGGTTGCCTTAAAAATCAACAGCCTGCAATCACAGTGAAAACCAGCAGCCTGGCAGCCATTGAAAGGAATAGAATGGGCTGGAAAATTCATCAAAGCCTTATTCACAGAAAACTGTCATTATTTTATTTAGCTGGTGATTCCTTGGAAGATTCTACTCAACAGGGTATCTTTATGTGACCTAACTCAAAATTCACCCAGTTTTAAAAAGGCTTTTTCTCTAGGGATGTTTTTCAAACATGTTTAAAGGCAATTATTTAACTTAACAGCTGCCAGAGGTGTTAGATAACAGCTAGGGCAAATAATAAGATGACTAAAAGACAGGGCTGGGCAATTATAAGTTTGTAGAGGTTTTATAAAGTTCTGACATATTTCTGGAATTCAGAAGAGGGCACACAGGTATAGGGCTATGCACATGCTTATGAAAATCCTCTGAAAGCCCTACATTCCTTCCTCTGGCTGACTCTCTAAGAGGCTGTGTACAATAGGAAGCGAAGGCTAAGGTAGAGTTGAAAAACTTCCTGGCTGAGTGCTGAAGGCATGCTCCAACATACACATGAAGGTTCTCAGCAAAAACTGGGAGACTTCCAGTTTCCCAGTATTTAAGAAAAATCTCTGCCCAATCATTAGCTGATCACTAAGCCAACCAAGCAGAGATTACAGTGGCCATACATAAGAAGACATACTTCAAAAATTACTTCACAAAATTTACTAAACAGACAACAAAAGCAGCAGCAACACATTATATTAATGACTAATTTTCAAGAAAAAAATGTATCAAACAGAAAGAAAAAAGAAAGTATGGCCAATACATAGGGAAAAAAAGAAATCAATAAAAATTGTCCTGGGGAACATACCAGATGTTGGACTTGGAAAAACTTTATATTAGTTGTTTTAAATATTTTCAAAGAACTGAGAGAAACCATGTCTGCATAACTACAAATTAAAAAGTATAAAAACGATTTCCCACCAAATGAATAGCAATAAAAACACAGAAATTATTTTTTTAAATAGAAATTTTGAAATCGAGAAGTATGATAACTGTATTAAAAAAATTTCATTTGAAGGCCTCAACAGCTGATTTGAGCAGACAGAAGAGTTAATCAGTGAAATTGAAGATAACAGAGACAAGGAAGTAATATGAACAGAGCTTCAGAGTCGTATAGGACACCATATGCATAGTCCCAAAAAAAGAGAAGCGAGAAAAAGGGGATAAAGAAATATGTAAAGAAACACTGGCTGACAATTTTCCAAATTTGATGAAAAACATTAATCTGAAAACCTCAATAAACTCCAAGTGAGATAAACTCAGAGAAATCTAAATCTAGACACACAATTTTTTCAACAAATGGTGCCTGGACAACTGAATATCTACTGTAAATGAAGGAGGGTGAATCCCTAATTCACACCATGTAAGAAATTAACACAAAATGTAATAAAAATCTAAATGTAAGAACTAAAAGTATAAAACTCTTAGAATAAAACACAGGTGTAAATCTTTGTGACCCTGGCTTAGGCAATGGTTTCTTAGAAATGATACCAAATGCACAATCAAATACAAATTAAATAAACTAATTCATCAAAATTTAAAACTCTTTGCTTCAAAGGACACTATCAAGAAAGCAGAAAGACAACCACACAATAAAATATTTGCAAATGGATATACATGATAATGGAGTCATGTCCAAAATAAACAAAGAACTATTATAACTGAATAAAAAACAACTCGTTTTAAAAATGGACAAAGGAAATGAATAGACATTTAGCCACAAGATATACAAATTACCAACAAGCATATGAAAAGATGCTCATCATCATTAGTTATTAGAGAAATGCAAATCAAAACCTGAATGAGATACCACTTCACAACTACTAGGATGGCTAGAATTAAAAAGACAGACAATAACAAGTTTGATGAAGAGGTGAGAAACTGAAACACTCATACGTTGTTGGTGGGGGTATAAAATGGTACACACTCTTTGGAAAACAGTTGGCAATTCTTAAAAAAGTGAAACACAGGGTAACTATAGGACCCAGCAAATCCACTCATAGATATATAACCAAGAGAACCAAAAAACCTGTCCGCACAAAAACGTATACACAAATGCTTACAGCAGTATTACTCATGACAATCAAAGAAGTAGAACCAACCTGACTATCCATTAATTGATAAATAGTATTCACAGTATAGCATGAATCTTTTTTTTAAGAAAAAAATATAGTTTATTTAGAAAGTAAATGAGAGAGAAGGAGAAAGAGAGAAGATTCACCTCTCTAAGGTAGGAGAGAGAGCCAAAGCTTAGGAAAACATGGTGGCAGCCATAACTCAGAGAGCCACATGGCCATACCAGAGTTTAATAAAGCAATGGCCTGAATGAATCTTAAAAACACTATGCTAAGTGAAAGAAGACTGACACAAATCTATTTATGATAATTCTATTTGTATGCAATGTCCAGAATAGGCACATCTATAGAGACAGAAAATTGATTACTGGTTTTCAGGAACTGGAGGGAGCGGAAGGAGGGAGGTATGGGGAGTGAAAGCTAATGGGTACAGGGTTTCTTTTGGAGGTGATGAAAATATTCTGGAGTTGATCATGATGATGGTTGCACAACATTGTAAATATACAAAATACCACTGAATTATACACTTTGAAAGGCGAGGGTTTTTGGAGTGTGAATTATATCTCAACCCAACATGCTTTGCTCTTCCAGCCATCTTTCTCTTCCTTCAACAGTTCTAGTCAGGTAATCTAACATGTGTCTGGGATGAGATACCTGGATTAATCTTGCCTTTACACTTTGATCTAAGCCAGGTATGTCCAACCCATGATCTGCAGACCGCATGTGGTCCAGGACAGCTAGCAATGCAGCCCCACAAAATCTTTAACCATCATGTGTTTTTAGTGTATATTTTCATTGTGACCCCATGTGTAGTTCCATTTTTGAAGTTCACAGTCACACCTTATTATGACATCCCTATTTGGCAGCACATATATCAGTGAGCAGCTGTTTTCAATTATGAAGACGAGCACCTTGAGAACACACTAAGAATTGTGACCACTTCCATCGAACCAGACATTGATAGATTAGTTTTACAAAAACAAGGCCAAATCTCCCACTAGTTTTATATTGCTCTTATTTCTCTAAAGTATATAATAAAAATATTTAAAAATAAAATAAGTCTTATCATGTAGATACACTATGTTATATAATTTATGTGTGGCCCAAGACAATTCCTCTTTATTCGATGCAGCCCAGAAAAGTCAAAAGGTTACTCGATGCGGCTCAGGGAAGCTAAAAGGCTAGACACTCCTGATCTAAGCTATTCCCGAGGCCCGTCTTTCCACCTCTCCACCTACCCTCTCCTCTACCACTTTCTAAAGACCAGATCAAGTCCCACTTTTTCCAGAACATTTTCCAACCTTAGCTGACTAGTCTGCCAGAAGACTGGAAAGACCTCTTAGTTTCATTCGGGCTCATCAACACTGTTGAACTTAGCTTAATAAACACTAATGGCTCTATAGTTAAAAGATAGGGCTTTTTTATAATCACAGATTGAAAGTATAGATGACAATTATTTCATATATGATCTCAAAATTATACTGATGCAAGGCTTGTATCTAAAACACTACTATTATGCCTTCTTTCAGTCAAACATTTGAAGAATGAAAATGTATTTTTTTTACTTCCAAATAATTACATAAGTACAACTATGCAAAAACAGTGTTGCATTAAAAGATGTGCTACATTGAACTACTGCCCCATGACAAGGATTACAGGATAATATCACTCCAATTATCCTAACAAAAGGATTATCATAACACACAATGGTTCCTTCAGAGGAATGAGTGCATACATGAAGTATATTAATATCACCTGATGATCAGAATTCATGATTAAAGACACTACCAAAATCTTACTTTCCATAAGCACAGAGACACAAAGCCTTGAACAAGTGGTTCAGAGCACTTGTGCACTTCTTGGAGCACTTAAGAATCTTTTCTTTTTTATACTAATTCTCCACAGAATTATTTCTTGCATAAAGAGAGCTGAGTTAATATAAATAATGAAGAACTGCTCCTTCTTTGTTAATTTTGAGCCATGCTAATTCAATTACTGCCGTGTATACACCCTATGTTTATTGTGCTTACTGTATGCAGAAGTAAACGTAACAGTGCACAAGATGTCTCTTTGGAGCCGCATTTTATTTAAAGCTATTCTGGACCTTTCAACCTATGCCTCATTTCAATGATGACTATTTATAATGACAATCATCCCCTCATTCACTTGGTATTTCATTTTCCTTGCCCTACGGCACCCTGCAGTTGAAGCGAGGAAAACTCTCTGTTGATGAGTTATTTAAGAGCAGCAACAATAACTGCAGGACAGAAGGCTCCTTGGAGGGGATTACATAAGACCCAGCACTCAACAGTCGCAGACGGAGTGCCGCAAATTACAAACGCAAGGACTTCGTTGCATGTAACCAAATTGGCTAGTTAAAATGCTAATTGCCTTTCAGCAAAACTAAAGGCAGACAGGGGACCTTGTGCTTCAGAGAATGAAATGCATTTTTACCCCAACTCTGTGCCATTGTCTTGCTGAGAGTCGTTTGAAATCTATTCATAAAGGTAGCTCTTTCCCTAACCTTGAAAATGTGGGAAATGTCCTTAGCCCCTCCCAGCACCTCCGAGGCGCTGATGTGCCAAGATGAGAACAGATGGTAGATTAAAGCCATGCTAAGCCCCTAATAAAGTAAAGCGTGGAAAAACTCTATGCTCAAGTCTACAGTTTAAACCAAGAAAGTATGCCTGGCCAAAAAGAAGTTCTGAATAACAAATACATTGATGAAATTAAAACACAATCAAAAAACATATTCTTTAAGACAAACATTTTCAATGCATTTACATTCAAATGTATCTAGAAAAATCTACCACTGCCTCTGTCAAAGAGACCCCCCCAGTCTCCCTTTATACCTAATAATTTTGTGAGTATGATTTCAAAACATTTTATGGAGAATTATTCCAGCAGTCAGTGTTTCCCCTTTATAGAAAAGAGGGCCCATTCTAGGTTTTCAGAATCCTGAATAAATGAATGAGAAATACCCTATCAGCATCCCGCCCCCATTTTGAGGTAAAGCCAGACTTACGCCTGACTGCACCAGAAAAGGGCCCCATGACCACCTGCCCAGCAACTGGGGGAGGGCCTTGGACGGGTACATTTTAAAGTGTATAGTGTGTCACAGTGGAATCAGAAAACACAGCCTTTGTATCATCACAGCCTTCTGAGCCTCAACTCCACCCTCCTCCTCCTCTGCCACACCTCTACCAAAGCAACAGGGCTGGGGTGCTGTGGCTTCCTGTGTGGCCTCACATCAGGGACACAGGGGCATCCTCTGTCCATGCAAAGACACCCCCTTGGCCCCCAGTACTACCTTGTGCAAGGAGAAAATCAGGCGTGCAACCTGGGGAAATCAACTTTCTGTGCTTCTATCCTGCATGGAATAGTCTGGTGTATTAGCAGTATGTTTATCTTCATTGTTCAACAAATATCTTTATTTGTGTAAAGCCTGAACTGCCTAAAAGTGACAGAATACTAAGACTTAAAAGAACTCTAAACTGTAAATGGTTTCCATAAATAATTCAACTCTCACCCTGATTCAACAGGAGTTAAGAGAAGACAGACATCTCTCTGGCTGGATGTTCACCAAAACCTTCAGGCTAGGGAGTGTCTGCTGATTTTTTTTTCCTATTTCTATACTGTCTGAATGTCTTACATGACTTAGCAGTATCTTTGTGACAAGAAAAAAGTTCTTTCCAAGTCAAAAAAGAGAGAGATACAGGGAGACAGTGACCTGGAGAGACAGAGAGAGGTATACTGAACTGTCTTTGACACTTAGCTGTGTGATTTTTTTCCCCCAAAATATCAGGGAAATACCTATCCAAATCTTTCCATGGCAGCATGCTACATTTGAGGAAACTGAGAGCTAGAAAAGTTAAGAAACTCACTTAAGGTCACAAGTTCTATTTTCAAACAATCATCTAAGGAGCGCAATACACTTTGCAAGCATCTGTCAACTGTCTAGCTGTCCTCTATGTAAAGTGAAAAATAGACAGCATCATGCTTACACTGTGTAGATTTAATAACCAGCGTATAAAGTAATGACTTGCCATGGGCAAATAGCTAACAAAATCATTTACTCCATAGATTAACCATTTTGCTAAACCCTAGCTGGATTAGAGAGATATATAATAGAGTTGCTGGCCTCAAGGATTTTGCATCCAATTCAGGAAAACCCTGGAATTTTCAATAAAGCAGAAGAGCGACATGAGGTGTCATTTGGTTTGACAACACATCAAACAATGAATGACCAAGTTAACCTGTCAGGATACTTTTCACTTAATAGTTTTATGGATGGGGGGACACTTCTTATCAACAAGGGTGCCTGAACGAGGCATATTTGTCTACTTAACCCTTAACTGTACCCCACAATATCACAATAAAAAATACTGAATAATAAAAAAAAAAAGTTTTATGGGTATGTACAAGTGACTAAAGTCGTCACTGGAAAAATAGAACTTGTGACCTTAAGTGAGTTTCTTAACTTTTCTAGCTCTCAGTTTCCTCAAATACAAAATAAAGAGGTGCGTTTAGTTTGGCCCCAAGTCTCCACCCATGTTTCAGGATTGCATGTTGTGCTCCCAGTCTATACATTTCAGAATGAAGGATCATACACTTAATCTAAGATAAAAAGTATCTTCTTTGTAGTTCTTCTCAGGACATAGGTCTTTCTGCCTCGGTTTCTTCATCTGCAATTCAGGATAATACGATTTAATTCATGGTTAAATATAAAGTTATTTTACTAAATATACTTAGATATAAAGTTACTTTAGAGAATTCCTATACATTCAACAAATGTGGCATGCCATTATTATTAATCGTGGGAATATGAACAAGAGTTTACTCACAGCTAATTCGGCTCTGACACCCTTTTTCCTTGGGTATAGCTTTTTTTCTTACTTTTTTTTTTTAATTGGAGTCTCACTCTGTCTCCTGGAGTGTAGTGGCACCATCACAGCTCACTGCAGCCTCCAACTGCTGAGCTCAGGCATTTCCCCCACCTCAGTCTCCCGAATAGGTAGGACTACCGGCATATGCCCCCACACCAAGCGAGTTTTATTTATTTATTTATCTATATACTTATTTATTTATTTTTCCAGAGACAAGGTCTCATCCTGTTGCCCAGGCTGGTCTTGAATTCCTGGGTTCAAGCAATTCTCCTGCCTTGGCCTCCCAAAGTGCTGGGATTACAGGCACAAGCCACTGCCCCCTACCAGGATAAATCTTTGATTCAGCTCTTACCAAATGCAACTTTGAGCAGGGAGCCTAAAATTTCCATGCCTCAGTATCATTATCTGTAAACTGGGATGATACTATGCAATGTATAGTCATGTTATGTTAAAATAATCTATATAAAGGGCTTCTTGGAATTCACTGTATGGCTGGCATTTAGTACAGAGGGACAACTATTTCCATTCATCATGGAAATAAAAACATAAAGAAAGGATTCAGTCATAATTTTTTTTTTGAGTGTACATATTTTGGTTACTTCTTACCAAAGTTATAAACTTGAGAGATAAAATATTTTTATGTGAAATAAGTCTTTGCAATCGCCTAGTCCAATCATTTTATTTATTTATTTGTTTGTTTTTGAGTTGGGATCTCACTCTGTCACCCAGGCTGCAGTGGTGCAATCAGGGCTCACCACAGCCTCAATCTCCTGGGCTCAGGCGACCCTTCTACCTCAGCCTCCCGAGGAGCTGGCTGATTTTTTATTTTTGTGTAGAGACAAGGTCTCACTATGTTGTCCAGGCTAGTCTCGAACTCCTGGGCTCAAGCAATCCTCCTGCCTTGGTCTTCCAAAGTGCTAGGATCACAGGTGTGAGACACCACAATGGCTTCCAATCCCTTTGTTTTATAAATGAAGAAACTAAGGCCCAGAAAGATGGGCGAATGCCCAAAGACACTGTAAGTTAATAGCAGAGGCAGGACATTATTCCTTATCACATATATTTAATATGTTCTGTCATAACACCAGTCAGATTGTATCTGACAGCCCCTGTAGCCTACATTTGTCTTAAATATAGACTTAAGAGTCTGTCACTTAACCTAAGAAATTACCCAAAAATAAATTGCTGGTGTTTGTTTGTATCATGATTAAAACATCTTTTTTTCCTTCAATGTCTTTTGTTTGCTCCATCTAGTTCTTTCGATAAATGACACACAAGGGGAGTAAAAAACACTCTAGTAATTTAAAGTTTTCATGCCTTCTCTGCAAGAATTTTTTAATAATGTTGTATTAGTGAAGGTATATTCTTGATCTCTAGCCAAATTCTCAGTAATTATACATCCTTAAAATTTGATATCAATTTCTAGAAGAGTATGCAGTATGCTTATAAACACATTACACACGTTTTTAAAGGCGGTGGACTTCAAGAAATATGAAAAGTTGGTTTAAAAGAAAAGTTGCCTAGGATAAGTAAACGTGATACCTTAACATCAAATTTTCCCCTAATGAACACCGCTATAATTTCTTAGTTTTCGTTTTAAGAAAAACTCGATTTTAAGGTAGTTTAACATCTTAGAAGCATACAAGCTTTTTCAAAAATATATATTATTCTACAGCTGCAGGCTAATTCCAAACTCCCTAAAATCAATACATTGCCCCCGCAATGCTTCGACGCGGTGATTATTCCGGATCATAAACAAGACCCCCGAGGTTCATCTCAACCTCCCATAATCAATTACTACCCACGGCGCGCCGTCCCTGATCGGTTATTTTCCAGCCAGACTTTTCACAATTCAAGCTAGGGTTCGAGTTTCCAACCGGCAGGAAGGCTGAGAAGGAAACTCCGCTTCCCGCCCGTTTCCTCCTCACTTCCTGGGATCCGGAGCTTGGAGGAGCAGGACCCTGCGCCCCCCGCAGAGGCGGCCCCGGGCGGGACGCGCGCGGTGGCTCCGCCGGGTCACCCGCGCCCCCGGCCCCGCGCGCCGCCCTCGCCTCCCACCTCCCGCAACAGGTGCCGAGGCGGGGGGCGCTCCGCGGGGCGCCAGGATGCTCGCCGCACCCCCGGCCCCAGCCTACCTGGCCCCAGGAACACCGACATCCGCGCGCGCCCGCGGTCCCCGCCGGTCCCCGCCTCGCACGCCCCGGCTCGGCCTCTGCCTCGGTCCGCACGCCGGGCCCGGGCTGCGAAGCGTCTCCCGCGATCGGCTCAGAGGGAGGCTCCATCCTCCCCCCTCCTCCTTTTGCTCCAATAGGACCCCCAGCTCCCGGGGCTGCGCTCACCTGCCCAGCCGCGCGGGGGTGACCGCCCACGGCAGCGCGCCCCGCTCTGCGCAGCGGGCAGCCGGGTCCGTGCGCCGGCGCCGGGGATCACCCTGCCTCGGCTGCCCCAATGGAATCTTCCAGCAGCCGGGCGCTCCCCCGACCTGCCCCGGGATCCGGAGCGCGCCAGTCCCGCCTCTGCCCAGCCCCAGTGCGCGGCCAGCTCTCTCTCGTCGTCCCCTTTGGCTAAACTTTCTTCCTTTTTCTTTCTTTGGAGACCGGGTCTCGCTATGTTGCCCAGGCTTGTCTCTAATTCCTAGCCTCGAGCGATCCTCCCGCAACGGCCTCCGAGGCATCGCGCCCAGCCTCAGAGTTGTCTTTGAGGAGCTCACAGGTGCAGGTGGAAAAGGGACGCAGGTGCATGTGTCCATGTATTTGTTCCTTCCTTCGTATTGAACACCTACTCTGTGCCCCAGGGATTATTTATTTATCTACTTATCTATTTATTTATAGTCATCCACGCTGGAGTGCAGTGTCGCAATCACAGTTCATCGCAGCCTCCACGCTCCTGAGTTCTAGCAATCCTCCCACCTCAGTCTCCCGAGTAGCTGGGATTTTTATATATGTTTGTAAAGATGGGTGGGGTCTTGCTCTGTCGCCCAGGCTATCAGTCTCCTAATTCTAAATGCAGGGCACAAAGGTGCCCTTCCTCATAAGTTGGAATAGAAATAACTAGATAGTTACTTTGAGTTACAAACTGCAGTCCAGGGGTACTAATTAAGCATCATTATGGGCTATTGCTGAACACTTCTTCTCAAAGTTGCAACACTCAACAAACAGCTGGGTATCAAAGGCAAAGTCTACCCAGGCAAAACAAAGAAACCATGTAGGGATGCAGATGTTGCACTTCAAGGCACTGCAAAAGGTAATCAGAGCAGCCTAAGCCGGGCTGGTGGCTCAGCCTGTAATCCCGCGCTTTGGGAGGCTGAGGTGAGTGGATTGCCTGAGCCCGCAGGTTCGAGACCCGCCTGGGCAACTTGGAGAGACCTCATCTCTACAATAAATCAAAAAATTCGCCGGGTGTGGTAGCGCGCGCCTGTAGTTCCAGCTACTTGGAAGGCTGAGGCGGAAGGATCGCCAGAGCCCAGTAGGTCGAGGCTGCAGTGGCCGGGAGCCAGAGTGAGACTCCAACTCAAAAAAAAAAAAAAGAGCTGCCCAGATGACCAAGGAGACTGAACGCTTTTCCTGAGAGCCTCCACTACATAGGCTAGATCTGGGTCTAGAAACAGGAAACCCATAGAGCATATTGACAGAGTAGACACAGACAGACACGCTGATTAACTCTTGCAGTATATGAACTGAAACTTCCAGACAACTTAAAGGCCCAACAGTGAATCAGTCATTCATGTATTCATAATGTGAAACAGAAAATAGCACGTTAATCCCAGCACTTTAGAAGGCTGAGACAGAAGGATTACTTGAGCCCAGGATTCAGGATCAGCCTGGGCAACTTAGCAAGGCCTCATCTCTTCAAAAAAGAAAGAAATATCTATCTATCTATCTATATCTATCTATCTATAGATAGATATAGCTAGGCTAGGCGGTATGGGGCTGTGTTCTCAGCTATTAAGGAGGCTGAAGCAGGAGCCCAGGAGGCAGAGGTGGTGAGCTGTAATCGTGCCACTGCACTCCAGCCTGGGCAACAAAGTGAGACTCTGACTCAAAAATAAATAAATATTTTTAAAATGAAACATCATATTAAGTATATACATGTATAATTCAACCACAGTTTTATTCTTTGATTGGCATTCAAAAAGTCTTTATCTGTGGCTAAATGTTACTTTAACGCATTAAGACCCTGACAAAGTCAATGTCTACAAATCAACTATTCCATCTCAATACTTGCTTCCCCAAGTTTCATGATCAAACACATTCTCCACGCCTGGGCGTACTCAGCTTGTGTGTTTCCTCTGTGCATGACATCGCCCTCAGCCCTGTGATGGGTCGAAATAAAAGTTTCTACCGCCTTCCCCTCCTCTAATCTACCTCAAGAAACTAAGTAATTCATTAACAGTTATTTCTAAATATTTAGGAAGCAGGGGACCCTGGAAGGCACTGTGGGACAAACAGGGGTCTCTAAAACAACCCTAAGTTTATAGAGCGTGTACCCTTTCTGGGGTGAAAGTTTATCAACCAAAAAGCAGAGTATGCCACACACAAAAATGGGCAGCTGAGAGCATGCTAGAAATGCTCTCAGAGGAAGAAAGTCTTTGGATTGGTGAAGGCTGCTACAAAACTAGTGGTCGACCATGAAGAATAAAACCACAAGACATAACACAGGTGGTAATGTTAGCATAAATATCTGACAAAGTCATGTGTACACTATCAAATGCTTTAATTACTTGACAAATGCTCACTGAACTGAAATCCAAACTCCTTACAGTTGCCAAAAGGCCCCATGTGATTCTGTCCCTCTTTTCCTCTCCATCCTCATCTTGAACTACTCTCCCCCTGTCTCCTTGTGTACCCATCACACTGACCTTCTTTCTCTTTGGCCCATGCACAGTAAAATCATTCCTGCCTCAGAGCCTTTGTACACGCTGTTCCCTTTGTCCGACACACTGTTCCTGGAGAGCTTCCTATGACTGGCTCCCTTCATTTGAGAGGTAGTCCAAATATCTCTTCCTCAAAGGCAACTGCTTTGATAACTTTCACAGACGCTCTTAGCCACTATCCTCTTCTGTTTAATTTATATAATGCATTCTTCCTAAATATTGTTTGCTTACTTGGGTGTTTCTGTCTGCCCATATGAATAAAAGTTTCCCACGGAAATGGGTTCCATGTCTCTGTCATCCACTGTTCTATACCCAGGAGCTGGAAATAGGCTCTGGGATAGATTAGAAACTCAATACATATGGAAAGAAGGGTGAGAGGAAGGCAGGAGGAAAAAAGGCCTGCCTATAAAACAGGGTTCTATGAAGGATCTAGAAGGCCGTCATATCAAAGAGTCACCCAAAGTTCATTTCTTTACATTTCACAATCCAGCCTCAGAAAACGTAAGGCTGGATCTCGAGCAAAATACAAATACCCCTGAATCAGAGACACTTTAAACCTCATCCATCATTGATGGCTTAGAGAGACTTTGTCCTTTGAGTCATGCTTGGATAAGGAAAACAGAAAGAAAAAAAAAGGTACCAGGCACTTGGAAGACTTGAAGGAGGGAGGGGGCAGGTGCCACTGAGAGAGAAGGGTGTTGTAAGGAAAGTTGAATGCTTTAAAGACAAAGTTAGCCCAGTTCTGCCTAGGACCAGCGTCAATAGAGTACATGCTTTTTCTCCCCGGTCGTCTTCATCAAATCAATTCAACAACTCCAAATTTCCAAAAGTTAAGAGTAATTAGTTTTCTTCAACCCAAGCACTGGGCCGGGCGTGGTGGTGCAAGCCTATAATCCCAGCACTTTGGGAGGCCAAGGTGAGAGGATTATCTGAGTCCAGGGGTTCAAGACCAGCCTGGGCAACTTGGTGAGACCTCGTCTCTACAATATATCAAAAAATTAGCCGGGTATGGTAGTGCGTGCCTATAGTTCCGGCTGCTTGGAAGGCTGAGGTGGAAGGATTGCCTGAGCCCAGCAAGGTCGACGCTGGGATGGCCATGAGCGTGCCACTGCACTCCAGCCTGGGCGACGGAGTGAGACTCTGACTCAAAAAAAAAAAAAAAAAAAGAAAGAAAAAGAAAAACACTGATGTCATCAACCTCCTGGGCTCAGGTGATCCTTCCACCTCAGCCTCCTAGCAGCTACTACTACAGGTGTGTGCCACCATGCCGGACTAAATTTTTTATTTTTTGTAGAGACAAGGTCTCACTATGTTGCTCAGGCTGGTCGCTAACTTCTGGGCTCAAACAATCCTCTTGGTCTCCCAAAGTGCTAGGATTACAGGCGTAAGCCACCACGCCCAGCCTCTATTCCAGTTTAATTAATCTTGCATACTAAGTACATCTTGTAAATCTTCTCAAAAGGTCTTTTTAGTCCCCTGAAAAAGGTATTTCTCATACCCAAGGTTTCACATATCTAAGTGTAAGCATGCGTAAAGGAATTTCATCAAAGCAATAAAACCAAGCTTAGGCAATATCTACCCCCTTCCTGCCTCCCAAAAGTAGAAATAGGATAAAACAATAAGAGTACCCAAATATGTCTGCCAAAGGCTTCTTCTATTTGGGAAGCCTTTGGCAGACATATTTGACTTATCCCAGATAGGAAACAAAAAGTAGGAATTGTCCAGACCCTGGACTCCTCTTTGTCTCATTCCCAGGTGTAGACCCACCCGGAATCTAAAAATAAGGCACCAGTCACCCAACACCCTCCCCACCTACTCTCACACCAATACGTAGTAACATTCCCAATTCGTTTTAGTGTTTAGCCAGGCACGGTGTCTCATGCCTGTAATCCCAGCACTCGGGCGGCGGGGGGGGGGGGGGGGCGCAGAAGTGGGAATGTTACTACGTATTGGTGTGAGAGTAGGTGGGGAGGGTTTTGGGTGACTGGTGCCTTATTTTTATATTCCGGGTGGGTCTACACCTGGGAATGAGAAAAATAGGAGT
>CAUYQG010093411.1:0-53832 GCA_963574415.1 Tarsius wallacei
CGCCCAGCTAATTTTTTGATTTATTGTAGAGATGAGGTCTCGCTTGCCCAGGCGGGTCTCGAACCCGCGGGCTCAGGCAATCCACTCACCTCAGCCTCCCAAAGGCGCGGGATTACAGGCTGAGCCACCGAGCCCGGCTGCATAATCATTTTAAAGTGTGATCCCTATAACTCTGCAAACTGAAGGGGATGTTCAGTAATTGTCTGACTTTGGAATTGGTTTTTTTTTATGTGGCGTTCATCTAGTGAACCCTGATGCAGTCTTTTACTGCTTCACTCAAAAATATCTGTGGCGATGCACAAAAGAACTCATGCTGGTTTTGGAAATTAGGATGGCACGAAACTAGGATTGATAGTCCCAAAGAAACAAGACTTTCCAGAATCAAAAAGACTAATAATGTAACTTGCCTGATGAACACAGTATATAATGTAAGAACAGTATCATATATTAGCCAGCCTGGAAAGCATTTGGACCTCGGCACCTTCTATCCGCCAGCTTAAAATCACAGGTGCTTTTAAGCCTAAAAATAGGGCAGCTATCCCTCTACTCTACTGCTGATGGTTGGATTTTGTGGGTTTGATTTTTGTTTTGTTTTTTGGCAGCAGCCAGTTAGTTTAATTTTCATTCCCATCCCCCATCCATGACCCTGTCCCTAGCTTCCTTTCAGTTCAATCCATTTGAGGCCTGCTGACCCAAGAAGCCACCCGGGCAGGAAGTCTGAGCTAGGATGAATGGTGATGCTTGTATTCTGAGCATCCTGAATAAAACTTTTTTTTAAACTCTATTTTATTATAAAGATGTGGGGTCAGGTCAGGGTTAGGTACATAAGTAATCTACATGCAGGTAAAGTTTGGGCCTCCAACTGGTGCTCACTTCCCCTGGTTTAGGACCAGTTACCCTTTGTATTGTACCCACATACTCCACCCCTGGCAGTGTCCCGTGACCACCTATACCTCCCTTGTGATATTGTGATTAATGTTCAGGTCCCATTTATAAGTGAGAACATGTGGTATTCGATTCTTTATTTCTGTGATAGATGGCTACGTATGATTGTCTCCAACTCCATCCAGTTTGCTGTGTAGTCCTTGACTTTATCCTTCTTTATGGCTGTGTAATATTCCGTTATGTATATGTACCGCATTTTCTTTTTCCAGTCTACTTTCTTTCTTTCTTTTTAAGCAGGATTTATTAAGAGAACAGAAAAGCTCCCACAGTGGGAGGGGACCCAAAGGAGTTGCCCCAGTCTATTTTCGATGGGCAGTAGGGTTGGTTCCATGTTTTTTCTATTGTGAATAGTGCAGCAGTAAATCTGCATGTGCAGGTGTCTTTTTGTAGAACAATTTGTGTTCCTTTGGGTAAATTTCCAGAAGGAGGTTGCTGGATTGTATAGAAGGTCAATTTCTAGTTCTTTTACAAATCGACACACTAGTTTCCATAGAGGTTGGACTAATTTGCACTCCCACCAACAATATAGAAGTGTCCCCTTTTCTCCACACCTGCTCCAGCATCTATTGTTTTTCGTTATTGATTAATGATTACCATCCTTACTGGAGTTAGGTGGTATCGCAATGTGGTTTTGATTTGCATTTCTGTGATGATTAGTGAGACTGAGCATTTTTTCATGTACCTGTTAGCTGTTCTTATGTCTTCTTTTAAGATTTGGTCTGTCTGTGTCCTCTACCAATTTTTCAATAGGGCTGTCACATTTGAGTTCCTTGTAGATCCTGGATGTCAGACCTTTGTCAGATACACAATTAGCAAATATTTTTTCCCATTCCATGGGTTGTCTCCCCACTGTCTTGATTGTTTCTTTTGTTGTGCAAAAGCTTTTCAGTTTGATGAGGGCCCACTTGTCTGTCTTATCTTTTATGGCATTTGCTTTGGGGGATTTGATCAAGATTTGGTTGCCTACTCCTAAGTGCATAAGAGTGTTTCCTGGCTGGGCTCAGCCTGTAATCCCAGCACTTTGGGAGGCCAAGGCAAGTGGATTGTCTGAGCCCGTAGGTTCGAGACCAGCCCGGGCAACTTGGCGAGACCTCGTCTCTACAATAAAATTAAAAATAGCTGAGCATGGTAGTCTGTAGTTCTGGCTACTTGGAAGGCTGAGGTGGAAGGATCACTGGAGCCCAGAAGGTCGACACTGGAGTGGCCGTGTGTGTGCATGCCACTACACCCCAGCCTGGGCAAAGGAGTCAGACTCCAACTCAAAAAAAAAAAAAAAAAAAGAGTGTTTCCTGCATTTTCTTGCAGGATTCTTGTAGTTTGAGGCTTTACGTTTTGGTCTTTTATCCATTTAGTGTTGATTTTGGTATGTGGTGATAGGTAGAGGTTCTGTTTCATTCTTCTGCATGTGGTCAGCCAGTTTTCCTAGCAACATTTGCTAAATAATATCTCCTTTCTCCAGTGGTTGTTACTGATTGACTTTGTTGAAGATAAGTTGTTTCAGAAATCATGTTTTTGCTTCCAGAATCTCTGTCTCGCTCCGTTGGTTTATATATATGTTCTTGTACCAGTATCAGGCTGTTTTGATTATTGTAGCCTTACAGTAGAGTTTAAAGTCTGGAAGTGTGATACCACCCACTTTCTTCCTTTTGCTGAGGATTGTTTTGGCTATTTGTGCTCTTTTTTGTTTCCATATGAATTTCTGTATTGTCGTTTCCAGGTCTGAGGAGAATGATGTTAGTAATTGGATGTGTATTACTTTGAATCTGTAGGTTGCCTCGGGTAGGATGGACATCTTGACTATTGATTTTTCCAATCCATGAGCAAGGGATGTTTTTCCATTGGTTTGTGCCATCTTTGATTTATTTTAGCATGGTTTTGTAGTTCTCATTGCAAAGGTCTTTCACTTCTCTTGTTAGGTGATGCCAGCTCATCTATTTTGTGTGTGTGAATGGGATTGCTGAGTAAAACTATTAATGGGGCAGAGATAGGAAATGTTTTGGTAGCTCTGTGAATTTAAAGAAAGTGTTCAAAGGGTAGTTTATACTTTTTGTTCTAGGGATAGAAAGCCAGGCAGTGCTGCTCTATCTCAACCCAGCAAAACTACACAAAATAAAAATTGCTACACTATGATCATTGACATCTTAGATCTGAAAAGGCAAATTCAAGTATACAGTGAGTGGGCCTAGGAGTTGTTCATGTGTACTGTGCTTGGAAATACTGACTATATTCATTTCTCAAGTTAGACTAAATTTAAGAAAAAATACAGTTAATCCTATAGGGAAAACATTGCATACGAAGAAAAAGAAATGCCATTTGAACACTTAAGGAAAGATCACTTGAAAATTATTTACTACGGAAAACAAACAAAAATATTCGAAAGCTCCATGGTATATTCAATAGAATTTTTAAACAGCATATCTCTATGAAATAGGGCAGAAACTTATTAGTAAAGAATGAGTTCAGATGAAAGTACAATGGAATGAGAAGAAAAGTGAAAGGATAAAGACCACAGACAACTAAAAATGCAATAACAGAATTAAAACCTACATTGAAAGCAATAAGGAGTATAATTTTTACTTACTGAAGAAAATAAAATTAGGGCTGTTATGAGACATAGCATATGTTTTAAATTTACTCTATAGAAAAAACATTTTGAGGATAGGGCTGTGGCTTATTTACTTTTTTAAATCTCAATAGTGCTTAGGGCAGAGGCTGGCACCAAATAATTGCCTTATGGTCAAACAATAATTGCAGTCATCATGTGCAAAATAAGGGACAAACGGTGACCCAAGGTCACAAAACCAAGAAGTGGCAGAGCCTGGCTTTTAGGATGCACACCCCCACAAGGCTTATAACTTTTGACTTATCAAAGTACACTGAGGACTATTAAAAAAAGGAGTTCCAGCAGGTACATTTCTGAAGATACTTTAGTATTGAACCACACTCCCTAGGCTAGTCCTTGCTCCTCCATTCTTTTGACCACTGAAGCACTAGGCTAAAAAGAGGATTCAAATGTGGCCTTTGGACCCTGATGGTGGAGGTAAAAGGTGGGCAGTCTAATGGTACACCTGGACTAAGTACCCCCATTTAACATTTCTCCTTTCCACTTGATAAATGAGACACAGAAAGTTGCACACACAAGTATTTAAATGAAGCAGAAGCTTAGGTAATAACAACCAGCTTGAAAACATTTAAAACTGGTGATTTTAGGTTCTTTAAAAGCAAGACAAAACAAAATTGCTTACTTTGAAAGTAAGGAAATGACATTGTAATTTATGTTCATCTACCTTAATGTGTGACCATGTCATCAGCAATAGTTGCATATTCCAGGTATCTTTTTGTGGTTATTTCTATTGTAAATGGTTGGTTGGATGGTTTTTACCACTGTGAAGCAGTAAAGAGAGGCCAAGTTTTGAATTTGGACCTGTATTTGAACTTGGCTTGAAGATGGACCAGTGTGTGACCTTGGTGGGTTAGCTCTGTGCAGTCAATCTGCCCATCAGGCAACTGGAGTGGTCCAGACTTTTTGCACGGGACATGCTGGTACAGTGGACAGACAACACAAAATGCCTTTGAATTGGTAGCACCCGCTTGGCAGCCCTTACTTGCATGTTTACAAGATGGCCAGCAGGATTCAAATGTGGCCTTTGGACCCTGAAGCAACCAACTTGCTCCAGAGCTGGCTGGACTTACCAGCCTCAAAAAACCAGCCAGTGAAACTGAATAATTGCTTGGTCCCTCACAAGAGGCAAATTTCATGCAGGCCTGGAGATTCATCATCTCTGTACCTAAGTCCTTGGCCTTCAGCTTCCTCTCTGACACAACAAGAAACTCAGATTTGATGTACCTTGTGCTGGAGGAGGAATTTTGAAAGAGTCCTTGACTCCTTGTGTATACGGCCAGTTTCTTTTCACAAAGTGGTATGAGCTCTCTATTTTGGTGGTGTCTTTTTTGTTGTTGTTGTTTTGTTAATACCTTTCCTGAAATACTCACTGAAAAAAGCCAATCACCTTGTAAACATATTAGGCCAAGAAAACACACCACTATACATGCCAGATTCACCATTGGTGGAAACATGTTTTCTCTGCTTCATTTTGAAAGTACAGCACTACCCAGAACAGAAAGTTATTTTCTGCTTCTTTGAAGAGCTGTGACTCTAACACAGGCCGTTTGCTGCTCGAACTGCTGGAGAGGTTGAATGCGGCTCTAATAGCTCTTCAAAGCAAGAACAGAGCAAGTGTGCACGTGGAGAACTGGGGTGGTGTGGGGAGTCAGTTCCTAGGGGACCGAATCTCAGCCAGAGTTGGGCACTGCTAAAGAGATCCAGAGGTTGATGGAGTCAGCAACTCAGATCAACAGAGGGCAGAAGCTGTACCCTGTGGGCTTCTTCTGATAGGGAGCTGGATGATAGAACCGGAAGTTCTTGAGCTCTTTGAATCAGTCTTTGTGGGATTATTTGTAAGCCTCAGAAACATGTGGACTCTTTGACAAGAGTTGTGGATGTTTTTGTTGTTATTTACCACTGTTTTATTCAGCCATTTTTCCATATTGTTTTTGCCCATGAAAAATTAAATCCTATAACAAAGCTTTAGATCCTCAGTGTCATTGAACTGGTTTTCTGGTCATATGATTTCTTATTGAAGCAACTCATTTACCAGCTGGTATTGTGATTGATAATAGATACCAATTTTCAGGGACCAGCTGTGCCAGGCACCATGGTAGATGCTGTACCTGTATCATCAACAACTTTTGCAAAAACCCTGTAAGATAATGTCATTAGCCCATTTCAAAGAAGAGAGAAACTGAGATGCAGAGAGTTTAAGTAATTTACCCAGAGGAGAAAACAGTTGATGTGGGATTAGAACAGTCAGTTCAAACCTGGGTCACTGACATTCTTTGGGGAAAAAAAATAAAAATTAAAAGCTTGATTTTTGTGTTTGCCTCACTCCCGCTCTGTTTTCATTATGCCTGCCATATGTCTTCCTCATCTTAGTGACTTTTAAAATTCTGTCACAGAATGAGACCTTTCTTAGTGCTCCTAATCTTTCTTATAGATACAAGACAACAAGTAAACCAGGGATGTACTATAGGCAAGAATTTCCTAAGACAAGATAGCCTAATAAAAGGTGGAGGGGTGAGTCGGGTAGAAGCTGCTGTTTGGAGGGTTCAGAGAAGGACCTAAGGTCAGAGAACCAAGGATGGGATCCAGGTTGGCATGAAGACTCAAGATAGGATTAGACATTGGCCAGTAGGGGCAGAAGAGTTGGACAGAACAGCTTTGGAATACAGTGCATGAGCATATTAGAGGCTTGGACTTAGAGCCTCAGAAGCAAGGCAGACATAGGCGTGAATCACCTGGTGCTCTGGGCAAACTGCATTGTGTGATGTAGAATTCACCAATAGAGTAAGGCCATGAGGGAGAATGTCCATCCATCCTCTAGTCGTAGTGTATGTATTAGTTGTCTACTACTGCTATAATAAATGATACAAATACAGTGGCTTAAATTTATTATCTCACTGTTTTATAGATCAGAAATCCAGGTTGGCTCAACTAAATTCTCTGCTCCAACTTTCACGAGACCAAGGGCTTTTATTGTGAGGTTCTGGGGAAAATCTGCTTTCAAACTCCTTCATGTTGTCAACCAATTTCACTTCCATGCATTTGTAGCATTAAAGTCCCTGTTTCCTTGCTGACTCTCAGCCAGGGCTTCTTCTCAGCTTCCAGAGTTTGCCTGTATTTCTGGGCTTATCACTGCCTGCCGCCATCTTTAAAACCAGCAATGGTGAGTCAAGTCCTTCTCATGCTTTCCATTCCTGATTCCATTCCTTTATGATTTCCATTCCTACCTCATCTCTCTTGCCTTCCTCTTCTACTGTATCTCTTGTGATGGACTCTTCTGCCCTCCTTTTCTGCTTTTAAGGGTTCAGGTGATTACCCTGAACTTAGTTGAATAATCCAACATAATCTCACTATTTTAAGGTTAGCTGGCTAGTGACTAATTCTCCTAGTGCCTAGGTTAGTGTTTGACTGAATATTCAATGAATAGGAATCTTGATGGAATATCTTTAGAATTTTCCCTACAACATAGTAGTAGCACATTCATCTGCATTTCCCAAATCTGGATGAGCCAAGTGTTACCCTATATTCCTGATGCTTACTGATATTGTTGGTGAAATTTGACCTCCTTTCTCTTCCAGGTAGCTGATTATCTCAGACCTGTCCTTCAACTTCTCTCCTCCCTCCAAAGATTTCGTATAAGTCTTTCTCTTGTTCATGAGCTCCACCTTCATTATTGACTGAGCAAACAGAGCATTTTTTGCTGCTCCGTTGTGTTCTGGAAAGCTTTCAGCTAATTCCCCCGAGCCTTGGATACCCCTATCGAACTCTGATGGGCTTAGAAAGTGTCAGGACGTGGGAATCCCATTTTCTTGTCTTTTGTAATCTGTAGAGTTCCTTTGGGAAACTATTCCTAAACCTTTTCTTTCTTACTAGCATATTTAATCACTTCAATTTATTTAACAACTAGGAAGTAAAAAATAACTAATTACTAATGAATTTATTAATAACCTTAACTATTTTAGGACCTATGAACTTATAATTTGTAATACCAAGGTTTAGGGCAATCATTCCCACAGTTTATAGTGCATTAGGGCCTTGCCGAAATGCAAATTGCTGGGCCCACACCAAAGATTCAGTAAATCTGGAGTAGGATCCTGGGAAATCTGTACTCAGCTAGGATCTCAGGAGAGGCTTAAGAATATGCCCAAGTTTGGACAAACTACCAAGTAGCAACAAGACTGAAGCTGAAGTCCAGAGTGCAGATATCATGTCTCTCCTTGAATGGAAATGTGTATGTTGATAAGGACTAAGTCTTCCTCAAGGAGTCCCTACAAGTGGGTCCCCAAATAAATGAGTTGTGGGCACTCATCAAAGTCAGATTGCTTCTCCAAACTCCTACATGTCCGTACCTTTAAAATTATGATCTTAGTGCTGTTGATCGATTTCTGTCCTGGCTGGACAGCCACTGGTCTTCAGTGACCCCTATTAATATCCTGGTGGTAACCATAGCATGCTGAAGGAGATACTTTATTGCCATATCCCAATAAATGAGTGAGATTGAGCCCTTTATCCATTCAAGAGAAAGAGAATGAACATTTATTAAGAGATCGGAAAGACAAATGGACACTTATTCAGTGCCACCTGTATGCACATAGTTAAAGCCATGAGATCTAGAGAAGTGTCTAGCTCTTGTAGACTCACTACGGCTTACTCAAAAAAGAAACATACTTTGCAAATGATATCTAACCTAATCCTCACAAAAGTATTTGGAGGCATTATCATTCCTGTTTTGCAGATGAAAAAAATTGAAGCTCAAAGAACTTAAAGAGTTAATACATTGTCGTGCAGCTAGTTAGAGGGAATGTCAAGATTTAAACCCAGGGTCTTACTCTAAAGTTCATTCATTCCATTTGCATGCACTTCAAAATCCCAACATTTACATACACATTTTATTTCCATAATCTAGGATGTTAAGACTATGCAATGCAGTTTTTTTTTTGGCCATCATATTCAGCTTTCACAAATCTAGATATTAATTATAAGTACTTTCTGTTACAGTTCTGCACATTACACAATAGCCAAAATACATAAAATGTGCTTACCACTGCAACTCTCCCATGGGGTTTCCCCACACATCTGACTGTCTCATCCAGACATTCAAAATAGGCACGTGCTCATCTATAAACACATTCTTCCACTTATGCTTCCTCCTCACTTCCTCTTCTTGATGGAACCCTTCAGCCTTCAGCCAGGGTATCAGCTCCTCTGGCCTATCCCAGCCTTCTTAGCCCTTCCAAAGCTGCACCTCCCCCAGGACATCTCTGGCACTTCCAGGGCACTGCCACCACCTCCCTGGTAAGACAGCTCTGCCAGCGTCCTCTAGAACCTCCCAAGCAGTTCACATGATAGGCACCCCTTAGAAAGTTCCAGCATGGGGGCAGTCACTCTGTGGTTCTCTATGTGTACATGCTAATAAAATGTGTATACCTTTTCTATAATAAAAAAAAGAAGGTTCCAGCATGGGCGAGCTGGGCTGAGGTCAGTATTTGAGAGAAAATCAAATGGGCTTAAGGATCATCTGCCCTTCTGATGTCTCCATCTGCATAGCAGGTGAGATATCAGACCATAGTATCTTTGCACTTCAGACAGAAATGTCCTTCACTAAGTCACATGCCAACACCATGGCTCTGATGTTAAATAAGTGATGAGGGAATATTGGAAATGGCTGTGGGAGAACTGTGTTTGCTTCTTTCCTTTTGATGCTGAGTCCCTTCCATATCATGATCCATGTAATAAATTCCTCCTAGAGTTTCCTCCCAGGAATAATTTTGTCTCCTTTCAAGGATAGCTATGTTTTCTTTTTCAGAAAAAGAAAAGCTATGTCACCCATCATGTGTCCCTTTTCGCTATAGCTGCTAGCAAGCTCAAGAGTTAAATTTAGTGCTCAATTACATTGATTATCTCATTCTCAGTTTTGGAAAAAAATTATCTTCCCTTTTCTCCTCTATGATTTCTGAGCTATGGAGGCACTGGAAATTTAGAGAAGGGTTCATGATATCTCTTTGCTCGAATACCAATGCTTTTCAGAAATCCTCATGGATGTCAGCTGTGGATTAAGGGTATTAAATCCAGCTACATCACACTCCTGCTCTCTTATGGATTCTTACTAATTGATAAGAATATCAGAACCAGTTACATTATCAATATTATTACACAAAGTAATGTAATATATACATACTGGTGGAGAGCATGCCTTATATACAAAGTCAAATTTCACCCCTGCTCCAATCACAGATTATCCACATCTGATCTCCAGGACCCATCTGTGGATCAACCACACAGAGAATCATGGCCCGATCCACTTCCCATTGATGACCAGAGAGAGGAAGCCAGAGGGAAGCAGCCCCCCGACTGGCTCTGGAGGCATGCTCTAAGCTATGGCCCAGTTGTCTTCCCTAATAGACCAGCCAACAGTAGAAGTGCTGTTGAGACCAGGCCAGTCCAGGAGAGAGAGAAAGAGAAACCATTAATGACTAGCTATTCTTACCAGGACCACTGCGTGCAATGGTACAGGCTGTTCACATGAGGCGCCCGGCTGGTGGAGCTTATGATGAGGCTGAAATCCTATTTATTCGCCACTTTTTTCAATTTCGTTCTCCCAGATGAGGCACCTTTTTTTCTAATTCACACAAAGGCTCTCTATGAGCTACAGGGACCCACTTTTACTCTAATCTCATGTAAACCATTCTTCTGATGAGGAAGAGAAAGTGTGGGACTGGAGGGGTGCTTGGGAGTATGGAGCGAGTGACAAAGTGTTCTGCCAATGTTCTTTTCTCTTGGGGGTATGGAGCAAATGTCACCTCTTCTCTGTGCATATGTGAGAAGTTGAGGCAGTAATCATTGTTTGCCTATAACTGTAGAATTTGACAAAGAAGGCCAGGCTCGGTGGCTCAGCCTGTAATCCCAGCGCTTTGGGAGGCCGAGGTGAGTGGATTGCCTGAGCCCGCGGGTTCGAGACCCGCCTGGGCAACTTGGCAAGACCTCATCTCTGCAATAAATCAAAAAATTAGCCAGGCGTGGTTGCGCACGCCTGTAGTTCCGGCTACTTGGAAGGCTGAGTGGAAGGATCCCTGGAGCCCAGCAGGTCGAGGCTCTGGTGGCCGGGAGGGTACCACTGCACTCCGGTCTGGGCGACAGAGTGAGACTCCAACTCAAAAAAAAAAAAAAAAAAAAAGAATTCGACAAAGAAGCATAAGCTATTAGGAGAGACAGAGGTGTCCAAAAGAAAAAAAGACCATTGAATTGTCACTGGTTCACGCCGTCAACAAATATTTGCTCAATGCCTACTACGTGCCAGGCACAGCATTGGACTTGAAGATGCTTCGATAAATAAGACAAGCCAAGTCTGTCAGAATACCTGGGTTCTAGTTTCCATTCTTTATGTTCCCTTTGGCAAATTATTTCTTCACCTGTAAAGTGAGGTTCTATAATGTCACCATTGTGCATGTTGTCTCCTAGTTCCAACTTTCTTACAGTATGTTTAGGTCTCTGGGGAGCTTTAGGAAGGATGTTCTTTCACAGTTACTGGTTTGGGCAGATGCATACCCAGAGTCCCTCTCTGGTCTCATTCAAATGTTCGATCTTCCCGTGTGTTAAAATCAAAGCTACAGTTCTTATCTGATTGCCCAATTATTTGCCAGGAAAAACTTTCACAGGTAGCTCTACTGAAATTTGGACTCTCCTCATCAGCAGACTTAGAAGAATAACTCCGAATAGCTAGCATATAAGATGCTGAGTGTGTAAGGACAAGAGGACATGCAGTAGAGGAAGCCAGGGAGAGCCCAGGAAGAAGAACTTGAAACTGTGCAGGTATTTCCACTGCAAAATGAGGGCTATGGGGAGCAGTTTTATCGGGGAGTAGCATGGTCAGATTTGCATTCGAGAACAATCAGTCTGGCTTCATTGTACAGAGGAGCACAATTACAAACAGGGAGATTTGCTCAGGGGCTTTATCAGCAATTAGGACAATAATGGTGGCCTGAATTAAGGAAGTGATGACAAGTGAAGATGAAGAAAAAGATGTGGGAGATCAAATGCACAAGACTCGGAGACTGCTTAAATATGGTAAGGAAGGGAGAAGTCAAGTAAGAGGGCTCCCAGGTTTCTGATTTGAGCAATAGGCCAATCCCAGTTGGGGGCAAAATTTGGAGCAAGTAATTAAATGTGGCTGGAGAGGATGAAAAACAGGTAGATCACCCAGATCCCCTATTTTGACACAGACTGCGTATCTGTACCTGGTTGAGCTCAGGATCCTACATACTTTAGGAACTGAGTCAATGCATGTTATGTGAATTAATTTTATAATATGAAAATCTAAAGTGTACTCTGGTATCGATGCCCACAAACTTCAGACTCAGCTTGAAAGAACCCAGCGGACTTCACCCTCTAGAAATGTCTCCAGAGAACACCTTGTTGAATGGGAGACATGAGGGTGGGACTGTGAACAAGTCTTGATGGCATCCAAGTCCGGCATCCTCTTCAGTCTGGAATCACTTGGAGATTGACATACTCCATACAAGCACTTGATTCTGATTGACTTTAATGGGACTCTCTTACAAGTTACAGATTCTAAATTATCTCCTAATAGGTATATTATTTATAGGAGACATATTGTCTTACCCTTGATACCCTGTGGTCACCGTTACACTGTATTCTGACAGTAGCAGAACTCGGAATAAGATCATCTTGTACTAGAATGCTACAATTATATGTTGATTTCTTGTAAGCCACAGAAAATAGGTATTTGCAAAAAAAAAAAAAAAAGAATATTTTTAAAAGAACAATAAAGATATTTAATTCCATGCTAAGAAATATCAAACACCATCTTCCTAGAGTGTTTATTTTGTCTTGTTTCTGTTTAAGGGCAAGGCATTTTCTTTGGGGGAGGAAGGGATAGTTTTTCCCAGGTCTGGAGATTAGATGGTTTAGTAGGCATTTCACGTTCAGCTCACAAAAAGGGGATTTGCATATGAACTTGTTTCAGCAAGAAAACACATCTGAACGTGTTTCATGGGAACTATCTCCATCCATGGCAGCTCCTTTTGACCATCTCTGTCTTTTCTTTCCTTCACTCCTACAGGTCACCGGATTGAAACTGTCTCAGGACCTCGATGATCTTGCCATTCTCTACCTGGCCACAGTTCAAGCCATTGCTGTAAGACACTGGAATGCCATTTTTAAAGAGACTTATGGCTATCACTATACTCTAGGCCACACGCTTCCCAAGATATCTAATGCATCATATGCTTTTGTGAGAGAGATTCTTAATTAAAAGGGATCTTGCAATAAAGAGATGCTTGAGTGTCTGGAAGGAAATGTTGGTGAAGACCCTCCCCTGCTTTAGCTAATAACCTCACATAACTAAAAGCTTAACAGAGTTAAAATCCTTGAACATTATACTTGTCATTTATCTCATTTGTCTTCTAAATTTAATTAAATGGAAGCAAGCAAGCAGATGCCATGTATACTTGCATTAAGAAAAGTTGCTGTTAAGAATGTCCACTTTTATAAAACACATGATATTGGTCACTTTGCAAAAGGATTCATTATAGATTTCCCTTAAATAGTTAAGTTCCTTTAAACATGAATGTGTTTGTTCTTAGCTAATTAGCTGCTTAAAAGAGAGGTTAGAGTGGTAAGAGAGGAAGGGGAGAATTTAAATCTAAAATGTCGGGAGCTTCTAAATGAAAGATAAATAAAAAACAGAAACAAAATTCTAAAGGCTCAGATATTGTCTAAGGAATCTTCTTATCTAGAGATCGATGGGTGGGCTACAAGCAGGTTTTAAACCCTGAAATCACATACAGAAAGTTGTTTGTATGCATAGATTACGAAGTGCATTTGGGGAGAGTGGGTCATGGCTTTCAGGGTCTGAGAGTGGGTAGGTGTCCCAAAATAATAGGATTGATCCATGGGAATTAGCCACTTCTGGAAGGAGAATGGGAGCTAATAGGAAGGAAAACTCAGTTTACTAAATTAAAAAAAAAAGAAAACTCAGTTTAATGATTTTTGACTCAAAATTATTTTTCAGTAACACTTATTTTAGCCAATGTTTTTGTTTGTTAATACTATATGTATACGTGTGATACTCAATTATTCTGTTTCTTCACACAAGTGTTTTCATAACCTCATTACTTTAAATAATAGAACTATATGAATACTTATTCATATCACCAACAAAAGTGCTTTATTAATGCTCAGATTTGTCCAAGCACATAGTTCTAGTCCCTATGTACAATAGGGACTAGAACTTCCCAAATAATAATAATTCTAATGACACTAAAGGAATATACCATCCTTAATGCAGCTGCACAGAAGTGTGGAATCAGCCAACTTGATTAAACTGTCTAAAAGCTCAGCGTACCTATTGATTTTACAGCTTGGCCAGTTCACTGAAATCAATCAAACAGCTTTATGTATGGACACTTATTCCAAAACAGACAATTTTGACATCTATCAAATAAATGGAGGCGCTGAGTAGTAAGACGAAAATGGAGAACAAAAGTGTGCATCAGTAGTAAAGATAGTTACTTAGTGATCCTGTTTGATGATGATGATGATAAACAGGGCTATTATGTATCAGGAACTTTGGTAAATACTTTACACATGTTATCTGATTTAACCTTATGAAGTAGATATTACAATCCCCGTTCCACAGATTAGAAACCTATGCCTCTGTGCAATTAACTTGCTAAGAGTCATATAGCTAGTATATAGCTGAGCTGGGATTTGAACCTACAGCTTCCTAAGATAAAATTAGATATGTGAAGTACAGTTATGCACTGCATAACAACATTTTGGTCAACAAGAGACCGCATATATGATGGTGGTTCCGTAGATTATGATACCATAATTTTACTATACATTTTCTGTGTGTACATGCACAAATACTTACCATTGTGTTATAATTGTCTACAGTATTCAGTAGAGTAACATGCTGCTCAGGTTTGTAGCCTAGGAGCACAGGCTAGACCATCTAGGTTTGTGTAAATACACTCTATGATGTTTGCACAATGACCATATCACCTAATGCCTCATTTTTCAGAAGGTATTTCCATCATTAAGCGACACATGGCTGTATTCAGGAACTTTATTTTTTGATTTGTTGATGTTATTGTATGAAAAATCTCACAGGGGGATACATTGCTTGTGTTGAAGCGAACAATCCAAGAAAATCAGAGCTGTGTGTTGCTCACCCTTGGAAAAATATGCTTAGAGGAGGACATGAAGGGTAAGGCCAAGCAGGAGGAGCCAAGAGGCACCATCGCATAAGGATAGTGATAGTCACCTGTCATTGGCAACAGAGTGCCTTATCACCTGTAGCTTAACACAGAACCTGTAAGTAGGTGGGTCTGTTCTCATTTTACAGACAGAGAAAAGACCATTTGCCAAGGTCCAACAGCAAGTGCATTGTAGTTGGAATTTGAACCCCTCTCACTTCCATGCTGCTGCCCTCTCTGTTTTACCAAGCTGCATTTTTCTTCTTCTTCTTCTTCTTCTTCTTTTTTTTTTTTTTTGAGTCAGAGTCTCACTATTTCACTCAGGGTGGAGGGCAGTGGCACACCCATGGCCACCTCAGCCTCAACTTGGACTCAGGCAATTCTCCCATCTCAGCCTTCCAAGTAGCTGGAACTATAGGTATATGCCACCATACCCAGCTAATTTTTTTATTTGTTGTAGAGACGAGATCTCACCATGTTTCTCAGGCTACTCTCAAACTCCCGAGCTCAGGCAATTTTCTCGCCTCTGCCTCCCAAAGTGCTGGAATTACAGACATGAGCCACCACTCCCGGCCCAAGCTGCATTTTTCTTTGATCTATTTGTAAAAGCTACATGGATGAAATAAGCTTTCAGACATTCTCAAGAACAGTTTTTACTTAACATATATTAGAAAACATGATTGATTTGGCCTGGGATTGTCTCACAGAGGTCCTTTCCTGGTAAGAATACTGCAAAAGTCCAGGAATGCGTAAATGAGGTTAAACTTAATGCAGGCAGGGTGGGGGGAAGGGGGAAGCCAGCTACATTTTCCCAAGTACCACATACTTGGAAAATCAATTTTGTGTTTAATGGGCCATACATGTATTAAAAGCTATCATATTTATTCTGTCCATTGTCTTAATGACCTTTGTAATACAATGATAAGAAGACATTTTAAGACACAATTTTTTTCATAAGGCTTTATTGTGGAGTCAGTTAAATTGTGAGGGGGTTCAGCCTCTTTTGCAGACGTATCTGGGTATGCTGATCCTTAGGCAAAAATGTGCATCTTAATGAACCATTCTGATAACAGATATTTTTTCATAATGTTCAACTTGAGGGAAAAAATGTATTTCATTGGCCCTGAATATTAATTGTTCTAGCACCTATTTGTTGTTGGTAAATTAAATTTAAACAAATTCCTCTCCCCCTGTGGTCATATCTTTGGTTAATATTTTGTAGGGATGGAATTAAATTAAAGAGAGATTGTAATGAAGTTAACTTGGGGCTGTGCAAAATCCTCCATGAAGTGAAATACTCTTGATCACACTGAATTGAAAGGCCTGTCAACCACCGGGTTTATCCATAGCCTGTTCATCTATAGTTTTCTTTGCAGAACAAACCCTTAAAAAGTACTATTTGCATTTGAAGTCTCTTGATTTGCATTTGGTTCTGTACATTCCCAGTGGAATAGCCTAATTTTAATTTAAATTTCTCTGTGAAAACATTTTTTCCAGAAAGGTGAGCACAAAATCATTTTCGCACAAAGCTCTTTGGCGGGGCATTTCAGTAGGGTGGAGCATGACACAGAGTGGAGTCTGGGACACCAAAAGGGAATGCCCTGTAACCAACTGCCAGCCTGAGTGGGAAATTCCAGCCAACAATGCCACACTGGGGAGAGACAGGCTGTCACAGCCCCTCTTGAGGGACTGCCTCTTATTCGGATCATTTCTTTCCTTTTCCCAAGAAATGTGCTTTGTTTATCCTTGTCTTGGGCGGGCCTGCTAATCATGTGGCCATAGGTCCCTGGTTTTAGCAATATCAGTTTTGCAGGATTTTTTAAATTCGGAGACAGCTAGCCTGTGTCCCATACAGACTGTATTGCCTCAGCAAAATTATTTATCTCCTAAGTGGGGGTAACAATATGCAGTTTTCACATTTCCCTTAAATGGGAGATGATGGTAAAGTGTGTAGCAGAGTGCCTAACAGATAGCTGATCATCAGAGTAGCTCTTGTAAGCACCTTTCATGTGCTGAACTCTCTTCTACAAGTTTTGCCTATACTGCTTACAGCAGCAACCTTGTAAGATAGGTATTATTGTGTTTCAAGTCTAAGACCATTAACATGTTAACAATTCTGACAATCAGAAACTTTTACTGAATGAATACAGTAAAATTGTTCCCATTTAAAAAAATGAGAATTGAGTCCTAAAAAGGTTAAGGGCAAGTAATACATGAAATGCCTGAATGCCAACTTAGGGCTTTTGAACTCAAAGCTCGTGGTTTTTTTTTTGTTGTTGTTGTTTTGTTTTTTGAATTGTAGTCTTAACTCCGTTGCCCAGAATGGAGTGCAGTAGCACACTCACGGCCACCCCAACATCGACCTGCTGGACTCCGGTGAACCTTACGCCTCAGTCTTCCAAGTAGCCAGAACTATAGGCATGCACTACCACGCCCGGCTAATTTTTGATTTACTGTCAAGACGAGGTCTCGCCAAGTTGCCCGGACTGGTCTCAAACCCGCGGGCTCAAGCAATCCACTTGCCTCATCCTCCCAAAGTGCTGGGATTGCAGGCTGAGCCACCAAGCCTGGCCAAAGCTCATACTTTTAGCTACTACAGATTCATGCCCTTGGAGTACACTGACTAGGGTTGCCTGGAATCCATTGACATCAAGTGATCCATGGTAGATCACTGAGGGCATCTGGAGACCTCCTGAAATTATTTATAATACCATTTTGCCTGTGACTTTTTTTCTGGAGAAGTCAATAGGTTTTTATAATAGTCTCAAGTACGTTCATGACTCCCCCCCCCAAATAAAACAAGCTTAAGAAAGAACATCTGGGGGCAATCAGCTGTAGTCAGAAAGCAGGATCTGGCCTTATATGGTATAACATGTTTTAATTTTTTAAACACATTTCATCTGTGGATTTTCTTTGGCGGCCCAAGTTTTACCTAATCCATATTTTTACCAGATTTGTGAATAGCTTCAACAAACCCTAAAGACCCCTGGGCTAGAACTCCTATGCCTTTTGCTTCTGCCCGTCCCTCATCATTTATGCCAAAGCAATTGGGATTTCATGTCCTGCAGTCCTTGGATCACTCTCTGACTACTCTCTCCCCAGGTATTCCCTTCCCTGGGGAGACAGCTCCCTAGAAAGCCTTGTAAAAGGCTTGTCCTCCATTATCCCACTCCCAGGACCTAAGGTCAGGGCAACATCCTGCTGACTTCACAAGCCTTATTCCTTACCTTGGTCAAACTTCTGATCCTTCTTGCCTTCAAGCTAACTTACCTCTCTTCCTGTCTATACACTTGGGTACCTACCCCGATAACAACGGCCCACTGTCACTAAAAACTGAGATATTGGCTCGTGTCTTCTCTCCAGGCCAAACCTTGCCTTCTCCTTTGTGGCTGCACCATCTGTGGAGATGCATTGACCTCCCAGATCCTTGACTTTCCTATCTTGTCTGACTTTCTCTTACCTCCACATCAGCAATTCACTCCCGTGTCCACATGCAGTAATTTGCCATCTCCCAGAATTGCTCAATCTCTAAACAGTTCAGGTTCTCTCTCCACCAAAAAATCTGCTTCATCTCTCTCTGAACTACTTTCTCAAATATCACCATGTGCCTACCTCTTTATAGGCCATATCACAGTTCTTCTTTTTGTTTTAATTCTTATTCCAAATAAACTATGGTTTTTGAACATCTAGTTTTTTGACCTTTCAAGTAAATTATGATTGTTAGATATTTGAATATCCTATCTAAAACTAAAGATTTGGACATTAAAATGTACCGAAGGCAGTGTCTTCTCAAACAAGAATGGTTTTTACTGACTTTAGTAAACTTAGCAAGACAGAGATGAGGATAATGTATTTTAGGAAGATATGAACACCAAGAGCTGAATTGAAAATAAGGTGAAGTCCTGAGCCAACCAGAGTGTGTGATTTTTGTATCACCCAGGTCATTAAGGACTGACTGGCAATGGATACTGGCTTCAAAGCCTCATTACTAGAGAACCACTACCTGTTCAGGTGATAACAAAGGTAATGCTAGTCATCTGCCAGCCTGAAGCCTTGTATCTCACCTTCTTTATGCAATATCTTCATGTTTCTTCGACTGGATTTTTGGGTGCCTTTTCTAAAGAAAAAAGCCTTTAGTTCCCATTTAGCGAAGGAAGACTGAGCCAGGTACCACAGCCTCCAAATTTCAGAGCAGCGTTGCAATTGCTCCATTTTTGGTATCTAATAGAGGGCCTGGGCCACAATAGACACTCATCAAATATTTGTTTGAATGGACTGTGTTAATAGTAACTGTGTTGACATTGTCAACTGTTTTGTCAGTGTCATGTAACTACTGATAGAAGCAAATGGTGTAGTCATTAAGAGGGTTTGGGAGTCAGGCATGCCCAAGTTGGAATTCCCACTGTGCAATTTAATTAACTGTGTGATCACAGGCAACCTAATCTCTCGGAGTCACTGCTTTCTGAGAGCTCTTAGCGCAGTGTCTAGCACCAGGTAAATAGCAAAACTGCCCCATCATTTACTTCTGCTGCCATACTAATGCTTTCTTCTGCTTTTCCCTTTAAGCTCGGGACCCGCTTCATTATAGAAGCCATGAAGGCAGCAGGACACTCTATCAGTACTCTTTTCTTGTGTGGAGGCCTGAGCAAGAATCCCCTTTTTGTGCAAATGCATGCAGACATTACTGGTAAGTCTAAGGAGGAGAGAAGACGATTTGATATTAGGTTTGGCAGCAAATGGGCATGGCCACATTCTGGGTGAGGTGAGAATAGGATATGAGTGATGTACCCAATCGTTAAGATAACTGAAGTCTTTACAGTAATAATGGGGAAATGATGGGGAAAAAGTGACTTCTATATAGACCCAACTATTGAATGACGGTGGGAAGAGTGAGGTTGGCAAGGATTAGATATTAATTCAGGTGTTTACATAACACTTTTGGGTACCTCTTCTGATCCCGGCACTATGGGGAATATTGAAGATACAGAGATGAATGAGGCATGATTCTTGCCCCTAGGGAGCTCAAGGTCTATTGAAGAAGCAAACAGACATATTAAGTAAAGCACAACAAAAGCTCTGAGTGAGACAAGCATAGGGTGTCATGGGAACACAGTGGGGCAGGCACCTTGCCTAGTTTTGGACCTCTGACAGCTCAGGGCATGTGCTCTAGAAAAAGTGATAAGGAAACTGTCTTAAAGAAAAAACACAGAGCCCAGATACTGTAGAAACTGTGGTCTGGCTGCAGGCTGGGAATTTGAGCCCTAGTCCCTGAGATCTTGTGATTCCTTCTCAGCTCATCAGAATAGGGGACCATGACACAGACTGAGGGAATCGAAAGTTGACTGAGCTCTCTGATACTTAGTAGAGCCTTCTGGCCCCAAGGAAGGGACCCCATTGGCAGGAGGTTTTCTGGAGTCACAGAGGCTGACCTTGGACTTCCATCTCTCTGGACCTGGTTTCCTTACCTCTCTTGCTCCTTGCTCTCCCAGTGTCTCTTGGGGACTGGTGTTCCCTCCCAGGACCTATCCCTCGATGTCCAGACACCAGGGTATGACAAGGGGAGAGAAGTGGGGGAGGATTGGACCCTGCCCACAATCCTAACTCCAGCCTGATGCAAGCCCACCTTGCCCTAGCCTCTGTTCATCACAACCCCTTGCTGTCATCCATCCCCTGATTCCTTAGCTCACACAGCTGGGCGGGTCAAAGCCTCTGCCACTCACTCTGCCCCATCATACCCCTCTTCCTTCTCCAGGCCACATAGATGCCTGCAGATGAGAGTCTTGTTTAACACAATGGACATAGCTGATCTTTGCACATTGCGAGATGAAACTAAATATGTCACTTATCCCCATCTTAGAGATAAGTAGCTAGCCTAACACACAGTCTGAGGACAGTAAGAAAAACACAGTCTGAGGGTAGAACTATCAAGGCATGAAGGATGGAAATCACTACCACTGACCTAGCAGCTACCATGTGTCAGTGTGAATCATTTAATCCTCACACACCACTAGCAGGTAGAAATTGGTGCCCCCATTACAGACAAGAAAACTGAGGATTAGGGAGGTAAATTAAATGGACTTTCCAAAGTCAAACAGCCAGTAAAGGGCAGGACTAGATTTGTAACCCAGGTGTGTCTGGGCCCACTGTTCCTTTATACTGTGCTGCTGCCTCGAGTTTCTTGACTTTTCTACCCAGTTAGTAACCATTTGACGATGACTCCTCTTTCCTGAGGTGTCCAAAACCTTATGGAAATGGGCCGTTCTGAAGCAGAAAGAGGAAAGACATAAAAAAAGAACCCACATTACCTTATAATTTAACCCAGGAGAAAACCCATAACTACATTTTATCTAAAAATCAGCCGACTGGTTCAGATAAGGGTCAGACTTAGAATCTGATCTGTGACTTTACAATTTCCAGCCTTCTACCTGGAGGCGGGAGGGAAGATGAAAGTCAGCTTTGGGTAACCTATTCCCTGAGGGAATGGAAAACAGGCCCCCTCAGAGCAGGGAAGCTGGGAGTGACCCGGGCACTGACTCGGCAGTGCGGCTCTGGCCTTTGTGAAAATGGGTCACTGTCGTCCAGGCCTCGCATCCCCGAGCTGACTCAGAAGCAGGAGGGTGCAGCAGCTTCACAGAAAGTTCTGCTTTGGAAACTGTCCTCCTCCTGGCTGTTGAATGAAAAGGCTGTTAATCGTTTATTTGGATTTGGATTGAAACTGGACCTTTTGTCTCCAACTATGGACCAGTTACAGTTCCAGACAAAGGGACCTTTTCTTTGGCCTGGAATTCCTTAGCCTTTGGAAGCCTGTGACTGACAAGTGGTGGCAAAGTGCATCTGCCTTTGAATGCTTTGGGTTCTGTGAAACTCATTAATGCATCAGATCAAATAGTTCACATTCCAGGCAAAGCCGCCCTCTTCCTCTCCTTCACCCAGCACTCAGAGAAAAGAACACATTTGCATTTGTCCCTGTAAAAGGCACGTACACAAGTGGCCTGTATATAGGTAATGTCTTTGGTGCCCTTAAACATTGTATTTGCTCTAGTTTTCCTACAAAGAAAGACTTAGGAAGGACTTTACCCTGGTACATTATTCTCAGAAATACACTTGCAAAAACATCACAGAACTTGGGAGAAATTTTTAGAGATAGTACAGAATAGTAGAAAAAAGCAGAAGACCAGCTCAGTGACTTTAGGCAAGTTACTTGACCTCTCTGAGCCTTAGTTTCTTCTTCTGGAAGGCAGAAATGTTATTATCTCCTTCATGTAGATCACACTGAGGCTGGTGAGTTTGTGAGCACCTGTCTCTGTGCTCTCTCAGAGGTGTTCGAACATTAGTTCACTTCTTCTCTCCTGATAGCCCCAGGCCAAAAAGGAGGAGGTGTATGTGAAAAAAAAAAGTTTAATATTTTGAAAGCAAGTCTTTGCCATGTTAGGAACAGTCTGCTGCATGCAAGCAGTCAGAGTGGGTCTTTGCCAGCTTGGGAAATGTCGTCTATGTGTGGAGGAAGAAACTCCTTGTACTCTAGTCATTTAGTTAACTGTGGTTTCAAGAAATACTTGGTGTGTACTATATAATTGTAGGTTTCCCCCACTAACTTGGGACTAAATGTTCCTTCTTCTAAGTTTTGTTTTTTAGTACTGCCAGTTTTAGTAGGGGTTTCCCTCTTCCTGTCTTATTCCTTATTTTATTTCCTTCATTTGTTCATTCATTTATTCACTCAGAAGCATTCTCTGAGCACAGGGATGCAAAGAAAAACAATAATGTCCTGCCAAGAGATTTTTTCTAAAACACAGAAAAAGTGCCCTTGGTCATACGACTGATGTCCAGAGTTAGCAGAGTGGGGACATAGAGGACAGTGGTGTCAGTATTTGTCAGGTCCAGGCAGGGAACAGATACACTCAAATTAGGTTAACTGGAGAAGAACTGAGTCAAGAGTTTGTTGGCAGAGGTGTGGGCGGGGTGTCAGAAACCCAGACAACCAGGAAGTACTTGGAAGATTCTAGCAGTGTTTCCACCCCTGGTCTTACAGGGGTGGGAGCAGGGAGCAGTGCCCTACCTGAGATGGAGGGGGCTGTATGAAGGGGACAGCTCAGGAGGAACTTAGTCAAGGATGCAGCTGGAGGACAGGGAGCCACAGCTGTGGTCCCCAAGGGCCGTTTACCTGGGCTCAGAGCAAGTGGGAGGAGGAGAGGGAAGGATGAGACTGGTTGAGAGGCAAATGGGTTGGAGCCACCCAGAGTAAAAGGCATGGGGACAACTCCAGAGATAAGGTAAACTTCTAGGGTCTTGACAGCTGTTAATTTAGTGCTTTCTGTAAGCCAAGCACTGTTTTAAGTGCCTTACTCATAACAGCACTTCAAATTCTTGTAGCAACCCTATGAGGTGGGTGGAATTTCAACCCCGTTTTGCAGATGAGAAAACTGAGGCGCAGAAATGTTGCGTGACTTGCCAGCTAAGTCAGCGAGAAAGCCGGAATTCATACCCTGGCGATCTGGCTCCAGTGCACTTTGGGCTGCAACTTGAGAGCTGATGGGGGATTCACCAGGTTTACTCTGGTTTATGGCTCCAAAAGGGAGGAGGCTGTGAATTGTTCCTCCCTGCTTAGAACTAGGGAAGCTCTTGGCAGGGTAAGAAGGGCCTGGGTGATAAATGGCATTCAGAGGTACTGTCTTCTAAAACATCCCAGGTCCACAAGGAAGCCTGGTCACAGCCACACTCCCATCTATACCATCCCTAGGACTCTGTAAAGGTTTGCATGATCCTCTCATGAGTGAGCTGACACAGCTTTTAGTGTGGCCTGGCATCTATCCCTCCCTTCTGGATGGTGACTGGAACCTACCCTGAACCTTTCCTACTGGTCCAGTTTCCAGCCCAGCTGAAGTGCAGGCAAAAGGCTTCACTTGTCCTCAATCTTAATTCTCACAGTAGCAGCCACCGTTTCTCCAGGGCTTACCATAGGCCAGGAAATATACTAAGTGGCACATGTACACTCACCCTCTCATGAAGCCTCACAACACACCTATAAGGTCAATCTTACCATCATCCACATTTTGCATGTGGGGAAACCAAGGCTAAAAGAGTATCAGTGACTTGCTGAGGATCACAGAGCTAGTAAGAGCCAGGAAACAAACCCAGGTTTGAGCTCTTCCCAGACCCCCACCCCAGCTGATACCATGTCAGCAAAGTCTCAAGCCCTGACCCAGCAGCATGGGGCTGGTGTTCTAAAGTCCTCTGGGACACATGTGGGAATTCTGTTCCCAGTCCCCTTTGTCTGGGTAGCTGGGGCAGCTGACCCAGCCCTGGAGGAAGAAGATGAGTGAGGAGGTGTTGGGATGCAGAGGGTGCCTCGGGGAAGTCTTCCCAGACAAGATAAGAAGAGGAATCTAATCTTTGGGAAAATAACTCTTCTATCTTGAGTAGAGGAAGATTTTACACCACAGAGTTTACCTCTGTGGAGTTTGCTGCCATCTTCTGCTTAGCAGATCATTACATATTTATTATAATCTCAAGATTCCTAAATTATTTCTCATAATCTTAAACCGCCATGAACCCTCAACCTCTGGAAGTTGGTTATGTGGAGGACTTCTCCCTGCCTGGGGGACCCCTACTCACCTTTTAGATGCTGTTAACCTCTTCTCCACCATGACAACTGTCCAGAAATTTGTCTCTTGTCGTTCAATCACCTGCTGTGTCCTAGGTACTAGCCTAAATGCCAGAGATGCAGCAGCAGATAAACCAAAGCCCCACCTTCATGGAGCTTACGTTCTAGGGGGTAGACCAGATTAGTAAGTAAGCAGATGCTGGAAGGTAAGGAAGAAATGGGGTAGGAGCTAAGGAGTTTTGAGGGGGAGTTGCAGTGTTGAGTCCCAGGGGCAGAGAAGGCTTAGTGGAAAGGTGGTGCTTCCATAAAAAATTGAAGGAGGCGGAGACATTTACCATGTGGGCAACCGGAAGGAAGTGTTGCAGACAGGGAACAGCATGGGTAGGGGCCCTGAGGCATACTTAAGAAATAGCAAGGAGGCCAGGATGATGTGGCTGGCAGGAGAGGAGGGGGAGATCCGGGTGGGAGAAGTGGGACCAGATCTGGGAGGGAGGACCCCTTGTTGGCCACTGTGAGGACTGCAGCTTGCACTCAGAGAGAGGCGGGAAGCCTCTGAAGGGATAAAGTCCACCCCCTCTTGCTACTTCCTTCTCTTAGTACATCTCACTTAGATAACCAGCCCCCTGCATAGCCTTTATCTCCCTCATCCATCTTCCCTCTGAGACCTGAATAGCAGGGTGCGGTCTGATTCACCTCAGTCAGTATTCCCTGGACCAGCAGAACACTTAATAAACACTTGTTGAACTGAATTTGAACCAAGTGGCAGGTAGCAGCTCGCAGAAGCCTGGAAAACCTGGGCACCAAGGTCTCGTGAGTTGATATATGTGGTGTTGGCTCCCTTGGGGCCCTTGGCTACTGCACCAGCAGGCACAGGCCATGAAATCCTTTAGAACCAGGTTATCCCAGGGAACAAGGTATGGAGGGCTGGGGGCGGGGGGAGGCAGTGGCGGGGAGACAGCAGGGAGGGGGTTCCTGCTGCTGCCTTGACGTCAGGTGTTTTTACCACTGGGGCTGCCTGCTCTCCTCCCACACTGCCCCTGGCCTTGCTCCCTAACCAAGGTGTGGCCTTGTCCTGCGCAGGCATGCCTGTGGTCCTGTCACAAGAGGTGGAGTCTGTTCTTGTGGGTGCTGCTATTCTGGGTGCCTGTGCCTCGGGGGATTTCGCTTCTGTACAGGTATGTGAGGTCCGAGGGGTGGGCCCTGGCCCCTCCCCTGTCTGAGGCCATCCTTCCCCTTGACAGCCGCTCATGTCTTGCAAAACACACACAGGATATAATTAAGAAATGATAGGTTCCAGACAGGGAGAGCACAAATGCTTCTAGCCTCAAACATATTTATTGCGTTGGCTTCTGTTAGTGTTGATTGTTTTGTTTTTCTGTTGTTTTTTTCTTTCTCCTTCAAAATAGCTCTTAAATTATTTATTTTAAGTTGCCCCGTAGCCATTTGTATTTGGGCAAATGAGATAGGTAGGGCTCAAAACTTCAGTTTTTCATGTATGTTTCAGATTTTTATTTGCTTATGTCAATCCCACCACGTTCCAAATACTATTTGAGGCCTCTATTAACAGGAGACACAACTGAAAATGTTAGTAAAAAAGGACTTAAAAAGGAAAATAAAGAATAAGGATACAAGAAGGGGAAAACAATTTGGTGGCTGTGATTAACACATAATTTGGCTCTGAGCTTCCTGGCAGCCAAGACAAAAAAGAACACATGATAAGTTGCATAATTCTTATTTTCAAAAAGAGGAAACATACTAGTTTCTGGTGAGAGGCAGAGCTTTTTCTGCCACCAAATTGCGAAAGACATTGCACACATGAGGCTTAGAGAGGCTTTGAGTGCTAACATAATACAAAAGACAGAAAGTGAGTATAGTGTAGGACAGAGACTCTGGCATTAGACTCCCTGGGTTCAAATCCTAGCTTGTCTACCTACCAACACTTGTGACCTAACTACTCTACTCTGTATTTCCATGTCTTTATCTGTAATAATAATCAATAGCACATTATGAGTTCTTCCTATGGGTCTAGCATGCTTATTTAGTCCCTGCAGTGGCTCTGTTATTTCCATTTTATCGTTGGGGAACTTGAGGCATAAGGGAATTAAATAACTTGATCTTTGTTGAAATAGCTAGTATCTGAGAAGATGGGAGAAGTCTGGCTTCTAAGTCTCAACTGAGAGTTCCAGAGATGTTTGTTCAGCTGAGAAGCAGAGGGCTTAAATGACTTGCCCAAGGTCTCAAGGTTAGGACGACAAGCTAGGTTTTCTGTCAGTAAGTAGCCCAGTAACTAGAGCCTCATTTATTATCACTCTCTTATGTGATAGGCACCATGCCAGGTGCTTTTCATACTATCTTCCTAGCATCTGTAACAACTTTCATGGACCACAGAGATTGGGCTACAGAGATCCAGAAAGCATATAGAAAGTTGTTTTTTTTTTTTTTGAGTTGGAGTCTTACTCCATCGCCAATACTGGAGTGCAGTGGCTGCTCCCAGCCACCGCAGCCTCGACCTGCTGGGCTCCAGTGATCCTTCCGCCTCAGCCTTTCAAGTAGCTGGAACTACAGGCGCGCACTACCATGCCCGGCTAATTTTTGATTTATTGTAGATATGAGGTCTCGCCAAATTGCCCAGGTGGGTCTCGAACCCGCAGGCTCAGGCAATCTACTCACCTCAGCCTCCCAAAGCGCTGGGATTACAGGCTGAGCCACCGAGCCCGGCTAGCATATAGAACTTAAGGGTACACAGTTAGAAATGAATAGTTACAAAAATCTGATGCTCCGTGTACTGCGTTTTGAAAAATGTGGCACACTCTCTACTGCCCAAGTCTCTGGAATTGATGACTATGAAATATCTCTTCCAAGGAATTGAATTCACTCGTGAATGCGCATGCATTTTGCCAAAGTCTTTAAACAAAGATGGTATAGTTGAATTCTCAACTTTTTCTGGATTTTCTGGTCTTCTTTCAAAATATCACATGGAGATATTTATTTATTGTTAAAATGTCACTTATTATTTTAATGGGTCAACTTTCAAAGATTGCATCACAACTAGATGTCTTGCCCTTCCTGCGGCAAGTTGTAAGCAGAAGGAATGCTATGACCTTGCATTGGTTAGCTCATGTATGGTCTGAATGTTTGTATTTCCCCCAAAATGTGAACCAACTAAGGCCCTGCACTGGTTACCTCGGGTTATGGACTGAATGTTTGTATCCCCCCAGAATTTACCTGGACATCCAATGCAATGGTATTTGTAGCCTTGGGAGATAATTAGGGTTAGATGAGATCATGAGGGCAAGACCTAGTCTGATGGGTCATGATGGTCTGATGGGTCCTTTCACAAAGAGACATCAGAGAGCTTGCTTGCTTGCTTCACCATGTGAGGACACAGGAGGAAATCAATTGTCCACAAGCCAAAAGAGGACCCCCACCACAACCCAACCTTGTTGGCACCTTGCTCTCAGACTTCAAGCCTCCAGAACTCAGAAGGAGACATAAAATTCCGTTGTTTAAGCACCCAACTGTAGTATTTTGTTATGGTAGCCTAAGCAGACTAAGACACCTCATTTAAGCTTGACTGTCTTCCTGCTTGTGGGATAGACGTTTTTGTCCTCATGTTATGTATGAGGAAACCAAGTCTCAGAAAGATTTTAAGTAATCTGCCCAAAGCTACACACTTAATAAGGCCAGAAGCAGAATTAAAATGAAGTTTCCTCTGGATCTGTATCCTGTCCTAATGCTCATTCTTTTTCTAATTTGTTTGATTTTTATTTTCTTTTTTAAAAATATTTTTTGGTTTCTTAAATGTTCAACAGTGTATTTTCTGATGAGAAATGCCATCGGTTGCAAATCAGGAGATTGCCTATAGCCTAAACAAAGAATAGCATGACAAGATAGGGCTGCTCTATCAGATATTTCATACCATGACTTTTGGCACTTCATTGATAATCTTAGTCAAAACCGGGTCTGCAGCTCCAAGGGAATTCCATTCATATCTTTCCCTAATTGGAAACGGAGCTTAATTTCACTGACAACTTTGCTACGTGAGATTTGCTGTTAATCTTCTGGAACAGAATCTAAGATATGGTAGATCAGATATTGGAACTGGTGACTTGAGTTGCAGCTGCAAGGCTCACAGCATCTTAAAGACAAGCTCATGTCTTTCAACTCAAGGAAGTATGTGCCTGTTCTGATTGTTTTAAGAAGATACAACCTAATAAACAGAGTCCCAAGCTGAGGCCTGAGGTCTTATCTGTCATCACTGACCTGTGGGAATCCCCTTTGTCTGGAGCACTATGATTGTATATCCTCAGACTATATCATCTGTCCTTTTTGGGTACTTGTCTTATTTATCTGTCTGTTTTGTATCTTATAAAAAAAATTAAGAAGAATTGCCTCTTATGTGAGACTGTTGAGATGAAGAGCGTTTGGAAGTCTCAGTAACCTCCCAGATATGGTCAACATCATTAGAATGATTATGCTTGGAAATATAAACACATGTAGACTTGGCTTCATTCACCCCTTTCCAAAGGAAAGGGGCTGACCTGTATGCCCCAGGCCTGTGGACCAGCTCAAGATTCTGGCAAAATGAGGCAAAACAGAACTGCTTCCTCCCTGTAAATTATATTTTTCAACCTGAACTTCAACACAATTTTTTCTTTGGTCTATAGGGTACCTGCCATTCCTTTAAGAAAGCTGAGCAATTCCCACCAGCAGACCAGATGTTTTGTCTTCTCATAGACCACACACAGATGGTTGGATGGAGGATTTCGCTTCTTATCTAGATGGGCAGACTTTGGTAGTCCCCGACAGAGTCATCTTCTTCAGATATAGAAAAGGTTGAGAAGAATCCAGACAACCCAGACTGCAGACGTAGGAAAGAGGTTAATGTGCTTGAAGAGACAGGGTTTCCCAATTCCCTAGGCCCATGAATGGAGTATTTCAGCCAGGGGTAATGTCCTATACCTGCCCTTAGTATAGGACTTCCTTTGGTACTGATGGATTAGAATGGACCCACAGCGGTGAATTTTGCTCATAGTTATTGCAAACTTCTGTTTTTCAAAACTGGGAATTTTTTCAGGTGGAAGGAAAAAAATAGTGAGTGGAATTATCTGAAGGGTTGTTAATGACAGATTGGTCAACTACAAGGCCTATTGCTATTGCAGATTTTAAAACATGCATAAAATTCCTAGCTTCCAACTTCTGTCCATTAATCCATTCATGTTCTCATCCTCTTAGTTTCTCTCTCTCTTCCTCTGCCTTTTTCTGTTCTCCCTTCCTTTAGACATCTAAAGTCTTCTTACTATTTCCTTTTCAAATTAGCATCTCACAAAGGATACTAATATAGCCATTCATCCATTCACGCTAGAGAACAGGATGATAAATAGTGTCTTTTTTTTATTTTTATTTTTTATTATTTATTTATTTATTTATTTATTTATTTGAGTTGGCGTCTCACTCTGTCACCCAGACTGGAGTGCAGGGGCCGCTCCCGGCCACCACAGCCTCGACCTGCTGGGTTCCGGCGATCCTTCCACCTCAGCCTTCCAAGTAGCTGGAACTACAGGTGCGCCCAGCTAATTTTTTTATTTATTGTAGAGATGAGGTCTCACCAAGTTGCCCAGGTGGGTCTCGAACCCGCAGGCTCAGGCAAAATAGTGTCTTAAAGAGTCGTCCCTCTTCAGAAAGATTGTCTTCCTTTTTGTAGTTTTCAAAACTGCATCTTCACTAGAGAGTGTAATCTCCTGCAGGACATGTATTCTTGAGGACAAGTCATGAGCGTATTAATATCTGCAGTTTAATCAGTAATAGGGAATCACACCACAGAGATGCTGCTTTCATGGTAAAAGTTCATCTGTTGAATAGGTGGAAGGCGACACAAGGAACCCAGTCTACTTCCCCTCCTTCTACTCACAGAAATGTGGAATCCATGCAGTCTTGACCACTGCGACCTTTCTCCTCAGTCACTCTCCTGTCCCCAGCATCAGTGCAAAACAAAACGATCCTCTATAATTCTGAATATCCCGGAAAACATATAATTATAATTAGAAGTTGGGAGTATCCCATAGCACTTCTGTAGGCTCCAATGTCCTGGAAAAGTAAGAAACTGGAAAAAATAAACTTATGAAATATCACCATGCTTATATTTTCTAAGCACAGACAGTAGAAGGGTTCTAAGAAAACAAGTAGTTTCAAGTCGGAGTGAGAGAAAACCCAACCACATGGCAAAGAGACAGAAATATGAAATGGCTTTTTACTTTCTTATTCCTTCAGGCCCCCTATAAATGTCATTAACTTTCTGTCATTTCTTCAGAGGCAGGTCTTTTCCAAGACTGTTTATTCAAAATAAGCTTTAATTCCAGCAGTGCTATCTTGAACTGCTGTCCCCCTCCCCCGGAGGAAAAAAAAAAGTAGTGGAGGAAGCATCTGAAGCAAAAACCAGTAAAAGGAGACAGTGACAAGAGATCAAAATGAATTCAGCAATCATTTTAAGGGGAGTACCAGTGTAAAGAAAATAAGCCCTTGGAATCAACCAATTAATCAAAAACCTTTTTCCTCCCACTGTGAGTGCTGCCACCCCTGTAAACCACTGACTCTATGCACTCCCACCATCAACTTTCCGTGTCACGTTCCAGACAGACTCCTGTGTCTTCCAGACCAATACATGTAAGTGGCCAGTTGAGAGCTGTGATTACTCACCCTTTCTGTAATGTGCGCCCACAAGATAAACTATCCGTGCTGACCGCAGTGGTCTACCCTTGAGGTCAGTCCTTGCAAACATCCTCATTGCCTGGCTGAAGCCTCTTCTTTTTTTTTTTCCCGTGAAATTCACTTCATTCAGAGCCATTACCTATTATATGCTTCAAAGCCTGTTATTTTTGTATACAATATGTCTCTCATTCTGTTTTATTTTGTGAGAGTCAACTTTCTGTGATTTTTAGTTTTATTTGGCTTTCTGTCACCATAAATAGCAGTTTTGTGGTTTGCAAAATAAAGCTGATTATCATGACTTTAATTTCTGGAGATTTGGAATGACTGAAATATTGTAGATGTTCAGAAGTACAGAACCACCCCATTTCTTCATACAATCAATCTTCGTTAGCTTGCTGTTTTCTTCTTTTTTGTGCAATATAATTAATAACTAGTATTCATTGGGAAAAAATGAGGAAACTTAATTAAGATGAAAGAAAATACGAGAACACTGATCTTACTACCCTAAAAAACCTATTTTAGGTTATTTAATCATTAACTACTTAATATTCTAGTTTCTATGTTTTTAGTCTTTTTATACATATTTTGAAATCATTTTATACTTTTTTAAGTTATAAAAATGTACTCATACAATGCATACTGTTTTATAGCTTTTATTTCTGTATCCCAAAATATACAGGAAACCTCTTTGCATAATTTTCTACTCTAGGATATACCATGACTTATTTCACTAGTCTTCTAGGCCTGAATATTTAGGTTTTCTCTGTTGTTTTAAAAAATGCTACAACTAACATCTCTGTAGCTAAATTTTTGCACATATCCTAAATTATCTTCATAAAATAAATTATGGAAGTATATAATTGTTTGGGGGGGAAGTTTGCCCAACTTTTAGAATTTTGATGCATAGTAACAATTTGCACTCCTCCAGTAGTGTGTGAAAATTCATGGTTTACATTTCTTGTGTACAAGGAATCTCTTGCTATGGATTTTAGTTCCATTTAGCTTTCATCCCCAGACCTATTATAATCCTATTCGTTTCACATATGGTCCTGATATTATCAACTTTTTTTTTTTGCTAGCCTTTTGCCCTTTGCTGCTTAAGCATGTGTTTCTGGAGATATGAGATTCTGGTTTCTAATTAAATAGATTCAGATTACTGATTGAATTTTCTGAGTATCCTGTCCCGTATGTCAATGTTCCACAGAAAGTCAACATAAAACTTTGGCGTGGTCATTAATAGCTGAAAGAAGAATTCAGTTAGGAATTTAATGTTGGTACTAGCATTCATTATACTTACTGCCACACCTGGTTAACAATACATTATTTTTTTCTTTTTAAGAATTTTCCCCACCCCTTCAGAAAAACAGAATAAAACAAAAAACAAGTCAGGTTCTGATTAATTATACATCTTTTGGTTCCAATCCAGTTTGCAGTATTATACCATGAATATGAAAGTCAAAACTTTAGCTCAAAATTAGAATTACTTTTTTAGGAAAATTTTCTGGTATACGATATATAACATTTGACTCTCCAGTTTCCTACAGGGTGATCCAGGAACAGGTAGGAGGATAAAAGCAGGGAAAGGGACTCCAGTGTGTTTATCCTCCATTATTATCCATAGAGTCCTTGAAGCAACCCAGTGGGGGTTCACAGTGGCCCTCCTGCAGATGAGAACTCTGAATCCCAGAGACATTGTGTAACTTACTTGATACAAAGTCCATGCTCTTTTTATTCTATCAAACCATACCCTGGTAAATATATATCCATTGCTAGGGAAGAGCATAGATCCCAATATGGCAACTCAGCCGCCCTTCACAAGGTGGTATGGTTTATAAAAATAGTATCACACATTTGTCATCACTGCTTGGTTGAGTGTCAAACATAGAAATAAAAATAAGAAGTGTACCCTCTTTGATTTGGAAATATTCTAATTCATTTGCCCAAAGGAGACTTCATGTTATACTCACTAGGATTATTTTGCTGTATTTATTTGTTTTTAATCATACCTGTTTACTTTTTATAGATATAAAAAGCTAAATATAAAAAAATTAGGTAGATATAAAAAAATCACTTTAATTAAAATTTTAATTGTACTCTTATGGGCTAAGTGTGATTATCATTATTATAAAAACTAGATCAAATAGACAATGACAATTTAATGTATATTAAAATGTCCCTGTGTTAGTCACTGTTCCCACAGGTAAATAGAGAGTACTCTCAAATGAGGATAATTTTAGAGAGACTATTTATGAAATTGTGAGCCAGACATAGAGAAATCACAAGGGAGAATGTATTACCCTGAGGTTTGTGACAGCTGGGCCCAAAGAGGTGACGGGATAGTGCAGTTACCGGAAGCCCAGAACAGAAGGCTGTGTGGAGACTGTCCAGTGACCCTAGAAAAAAAGGACTGCGTTATTAATCCAGTTCTCTTCCCTATCTCTAATCTACTGCCAGCCTCCCATTGGCTAGACTCAAAGTCAGAAAGCAAAGGAGCTCATTGGTGTATTCTGTTTAAGGACACATCTCTAAGCCCATAGAAGGGTGGGGAGGGACCTTTAGGAGCCATGAAGCTCTCCAGTGGAGTTGCCCAGTCTGGGCTACTCATGGCGGTCTGCAGACCAGAGGCCAGGCTCTAAATGGTTTGTTCCGATTTGCAATGAAACAAGGAACTTGCATCAGAATGTAAATCAGTTATGCCACCAAGTGTGTTGTTTAGTTCAGCTGACGTTTTATTCATAACAAGATGTTCTCAATGAAGGAATCAGTATGTTGGCTTACAGTCTAGGGCAAGTTCCTTATGCCATTATGGACTGGCCCTTTGAGTAGCACTGAATTAAATTTCTAGCTCTGTAGATAATGATAAGCATGCTGGAGTCCCTTTCCCTACTTTCATCTTCCTACTCTACCTTCTTCTAGAGAGACGAAAACTAACATTGGTCTGTACCTATTTTGAGCTGGACACTGTACTGAGGTACTGTAGATAACATTGAATTCTTGCAAGTTAGGTTATTCACCTCATGTTTACAGACAAGAAACAGGCTCAGAAAATTGAAGTAGTGTGCCCATGGTCCAATAGCTAGCAAGGGGCAGAGCCAGTGCTCAAATCCAGATCTGACTCCAAAGTCCACACTCTTAGCTGTATCTAGGCTGCCCCAGGACTGTGCCTAGTAGTATTTGATATTAACATCAGCAAGCAAAGTGAGGTAACAGGGGGATTGCCTTATTTGGAGACCCATGGCTGTGTTCTATGTATGTTCATTGTTCATTATTCCTAGGAATATGTAGACACACCCCCACTTCCCCCCAAATTAGAAAGCACCATTCATGGGTACTATGTTACTCCACATTGCAGCGTCTTTCCCAGCCCAGCCAACCAGGTCAGAGGTGAAGTCAATTCGTTTCTAAGTGGCTCTTGTCTGTTTCCATCTCTTTTAAAATGTGGGAGGTAGGGAAGAAGATGAGGAGAAAGAATTCATGAGAGGGCTGCATTTCCTTAGAAATGTTATTAATCTGCTGGGCTAAACAAGAGAAGGAAATAAAATAGCTGCTCCGTACTGAGTAAAGGCATCTTCTTCCCTTATCTCATTAAAAATTAAAAGCACTCTTGGTTTAAGTAGGGCAAATTAGTAATTAAGTGCTATATAATCAACTTGTATAAACAGAATATTGAAGGAGAGGCCAAATTAATCACTCTGCTGGCTTGTTTTTGCCCCCATTAATGCACCTTTTACTCAGGTCCTTCCTGTGATGCCAGGATGTGAGCATTTTCTGCTCTCCTCCGTTGCTGGAGATGGGGTGGGCTGTGATAGCTGGGCTGACAGATGACAGTGGGCTACATCTGGAAAAGACAGATGTTTGGGCCTGATTCAAAGTAGGTGATGAGAGTGGCCATCTCATGCTTTCAGCCAAGGTTCATTAGGACAAACCTACATGTGTGCCAGGAATAGTCCTAGATGGTAGCAAGACATCGTCTCAGTGCCCAAGGAATTCTCAGTCTTTTGGGAGGAAGCACAGACACAGACAGATACAGTTATGGAAAACTCAATGCTAGAGTGCAATGGCAAAGCCCATTTGCTTGAGCTCAAATCTTGGCTCTGCCACTTACCTGGGGTGAGTTACTTAATTTCTCAGTCCTCATCTGTAGAAGATAGCGGTATAGATATGTTATCTCACCACTCCTGTTGAAGGGAGTTAACATGTTAGTACCTATGAGGCAAAATAGTTTATTTAATGTTGGCTATTCTTTGTTGAAATTGCAATTACTATAAAATGGGATAATGGAAGTTCTGAGGACTGGGAATGTCTTCCAGGGGACGTTAGAACTGGGCCTTGGACAAGTCGCCGGGACACTAAGCCTGCACTCTTCATCTTGGCAGCAGAGTGCCTCCTCTGAAAACAGAGGAAGTAATGGGGGGCTCAACCCTGGACAGACCTCTCTCCATTTCAGCTCAACATAGTGAATGTTAGTAACAACTGCTGGGACCTCAGACCTGTGGTATTGTGGCAGCTGCCTAAATATAGGGGGTGGAATGGTGGAGAGAGCAAGAGAGCTGAGTCCATCGTGGGCAGGGTAAGAGGAAATCTAATAGAGCTAGAGAAAGTAACCCTCTAAGTCATTTTGCTGCACCCCAGGATGACGGCATCTCCTTGGCTTGCTAGCTGTGTGAACAAACCGGACTGGGCAAAGTATTTAATTTCTCTGAGCTCTGTTCCACATTAACTAACCCCACTGAGTTTTTCTGCAAAGATTCTGTGAATGAAAGCACATTTAGCACAATGCCTGTTCCACAGAAAAGTGTCATTATTATTCCCTTTGTTAGTTTAATCTTAACACAGCCCTATAAGGTAAGCTGGTATTATCATGTCACTTTATAAGGCAGGACACTGAGGCACCAAGCCATTGATAAGCTTGCTTAGGTCATCTAGGTGGTTAGGGGTAGAAGGGAGGGTTCAAACTCAGGTGGTCTGGCTACAACCCCACCCTCCACCTATCCCCCACAACCCAGTGCATTGGAGGGCACCTAGAGCTAGATTTGCATGTCATGTGCTAGAAATAGGGGGGACGCCACTCGATGATGTCCAGACCCCTCACCTACTAGTGAGGAAGAAGTTCTTCCTTCCTCCAGCTTGAGGGAATGGTAGGGCAGAGCCCACAGCTGTGGTGACCCTTTAACAGGTGGGGTAGGTGGGGCAGCCCCCGAGTGACTCACCAGGGAACATTAGCCCTTGGACACAATGGGAATGCAGCTGCTTACACTGATCTTGGCAGTTTTGCTTAGGGAACGTAATGATGTTTGTTTGTTGGTTATTCATATTCTGCTTCTGTAAAGCATTTAGGAAAGCTTATAATAAATGGTTTAGTGGGCTACTGGATTAAAACTCTCAAGGCAGAAACTATTTAGAAAGAGGAAAATACACCAACTTCTTATACTGGTGGTGAATGGAAGGAAAGGAAGCGCCTTAAACTCAAATGCCTTTAGGTACCACACAGGCCACATAAGCATGGGAAGATACTAGCAAAGGTCAAGATGACTTGATTCTATACCAGGTTGGAGGAAAGTACTAGAAAAATATTATTAGTAGTACTAATATTTGTACTGAATGTACTAAGAATGTTAAAACTCACATTGTTTTAACCCTGGATTGGTGAGACCCAAACCAAACATCTGTGGGGCAGATCTGGCCTATGGGTCTCTGACCTGGACTAGGGAGCCACTTTGAACTTCAGGCAGCCAAGGAAAATCTGGGAAATATATTGTCATATGGTGTTCATGGAGTCAAGGAAGTAAGTACACCAGTTTTTTCAAAGAGACCATGTTTTTCCTTGTTTCAAATTCTGAAATTGTCATTTGTGTGAAAATGAACCTAGAAATCCCTCCATGGAATCTTCTGTAGAAGAAGCAAAAAAAAAAACCAAAAAAAATTCACTATATACCAACCTTGTTGAGAGCCCAGAGCATGACATTGAAGCCTGAGTAGGGTCTAGGATAGCCCAGGTTTACAACTTTCTGAGGATGTCACTTGACCCAGGGATAGAACTAAGAATGCCTGGTTTGGTAGGTAGACATAACATGTCCCTTCGCCTCTCTTTCCTGAATATTCCTTCCCTGGCCAGTTTTGCAAACAAAGCTGTGTCACTGTCCTAAGAGTATCTTAGAGGACCTCAGTACTAAAGCTTTTTTTTCCAGCCTGGCATCAGAGAAGTGCTAAAATGAAGCACCCATTAATCGAGAAGGGCAACAGATGTTGAAGCAGATCAAATATCAGTAAACAGCGAGCCCACAGAGGCCGCTGAGCTTGGCATCCTCTTAGCAAAAATACCCTGTTGCCTTCAAGAGAGAACGCTGTGGACTTTTATAAACCACACTAAGTGATGTATTTTTTTTCCCAGTTGGACAGTTGCTACCCCATGAAATATTTTCACTGAAAGATGGTCCTCTATACCTTTTTTTAAAAATCTCTTCTTTTGTTAAAGGCCAACTTAATGCTCACAGAGTGTTCTAGGCTCTCAGCCCTGGAAATGCAGGTCTTCAAAATATCTTCCCGGTAATTGTAAAGCATTTCATGTTCACCTTATCTAGTGTCCTCTCTTTTACTATTAGCAATGTGATTCATATCATAAGTAATAAATAGGGCTATATTTCAAATCTGTAATTGTGCATTAGGTCAGCCCCTTTGCCTGACTAAGCCTGTTTACCTGTACATAAAAATAAGAGTGTGTATCTCACCCAATCGGAGTGAAAATTAAATGAGATGTATAAAATATTTAACACAGTTACTGGTATGAGTGAACTCTCAATGAAAGGTATACAAAATTATATAACATTTATGATGGTAACTATTATTATTAGCTGACTATAAATCACATGTTGTGTTAATGCCTTACATACATTATTGAAAGATGGCTGGGCTGGTCCTTTGCCTGTTTGCTCTCAGAGAGTACCCCTTCCCCTCTCTGCTGAGTATTACATTTCCCAGGCTCCCTTGCACCTGGCCTCTCAGTAGGTTTGGCCAATGAGAGATTCTAGTGGAAGAATGACGTGCAGGCGGAAGAGAAGTGAGATCATTTCTTCCTTTCACTACGCCAGCAGCTGCATCTTCTCTGTGATTCCAGTTCCCAACCTCTCTTAGGTCCCAGCTCTGGCCACTCAGCTCTTCTCTGGTTTCAGTTCCAGCCTGATGTCCCCAGCTCCTGGCTCTGGTCATACCACTGCCTTCCATTGCCCCTTGATTTCTAAGAGAGGTAGCAGCTGCCTGCTGTTGCTAACCTCTGGGTCACCTCAACAGCCTGTTTGACCTCTAGGTTTCTTCTGTCACCAATGAAACCAATTACTTATATTAAATTATTTCTGTTGAAAGACTTAGAGTCGTTTCAGTTATCCTGGCTGGACACTGACTGGTGTCGTTGCTTTTAAATATTAAGAGAGAAGTCAGTCCTTACCGTGAATTCATTTCTCCTCCTCTTCCACTGTTGGAATGGGCTAGGCCAATGGGAGAAGGGGCGAATGGTTATGATGGAGAGCGTTCACTTTGACTAAGTAAAGCTCAAAAGATAAGAAATGGACCTAAGCATCTTTAGTGAACACTGCCTTTGCATCTAACTCTGAGTTTGACATGGAGGGCAGGAGCCTCAAGCTTGACCACCTCTCTGAGGAGACAAGACTCAATTGCAAGTCATAGCCAGGCACAGTACAAGGCAGCACCTAGTCAGAAGGAACAGGAACTCTTCTTTCTTAAGCCAGACCTCTGAACCATTCATGACTGCAGGGGAGTCACTATAGTAGGCATGTGATTTTTCTCATTCCCAAATGAGGACATGGAGGTCCAGAGAGAGGAAGTGATTTGCTCAAAGTCACATCACTACTAAGTAGTGGGATTAGGAATTTGACTTAAGCCTCTGTTTTCTCAGAACCTCTGTGTTTCTCTATTTGTTCCTCCAAGTTTTCTAAGATTTTTCCAGTTTCAAAGCAGATAGTAAGAAAACTGCATATGTGGTTCATATTGCTGTGGTCTTGTAGAAATGTTCTCATAAAAACAGTATTATCCTTATTCACCTAATTCTCAGAACAGATTATGTAGAAAGTTTATTGTTTTAATATTTTACAAATGAGGAAATTTTAATCAGAAAATTAAAAGAACTTCCCAAGTTCATACTGAGGATTTATATTCAAGCTGAAATTTATATTCAAGCTGAATGCAGGTTGTTCTATCCCCAAGCACATGCTCTTTTCACTGGTGACAACCAAGAACAGGAGTATGTAGTATAGGGCCAAGGGATTTTAGGGGGAAAATAAATTATTTAAGGGAAAAGAAAGACTAGGTTCCCTACCTTCAAGGAGCTAACAGATGGGTTAGAGAAGTAAAAATGAAGCAACCTGAAATCAGAGCATGCCATTGCATAATCTGTTCTCCGGTAGGTTATCTACTCTCTGGCTACCAGTGGGAAAGAGAAGCGTGGCTTTGTGTAAGAAGTGGGGCTTGAAAATGGCTGGAGTGGAAATGGTAACTTAAGACAGGCAGAGATGCAGCAGGAAAAGGGCTTTTTAGGCAGAGGTGCTGATGAGAGCAAAGGACCAATGCATTAACTCTTGGGAGGGGTCCCAATTCAGGAGAAGCAAAACAGAAGGTGGGATATAAAAGGTCACAGCTGATTACCGGAGGGGATTGTTACCTGCAAACAGATCAATTAGAAATTTGGTCATCAGCCTTGGAGCATTCTTTGCCCAGAAGTCCCTCATTCTTTAATTGCCTATTGTTTTGTCTTTAAAAATGTAAGCTAATAGTCTCATTTTAAAAAAAAAAATCAACATGAAGTGGTTCTTGGATGGTAATACTGCTTAAATAGCCTGTAAATTAATTCAGCCTGTGAGTAATAACAAAAGTTTATTACTGATCTCTCACCATTTTGAAAAGTCCCTGAACTAGAAGGGTAACCCTCTTTAAATGCCCCTAGAATACGACCCTATTTCACAAGAGCATATTTGCGTATGGGGTATTTGAGAATTTCAGGAGGATGAAGGCACCTTTTGAGACAATGTCCTTGAGAGGTGGGAAGCAAGTGACCTGCCTTGTAGCAGCCCACAATCTGTCTCCCTCCCCTTCACATCCTCCTCCTTGTCAGCTGCCACCTTGGGCTAGAGGTGCCTGTGTGTTGGCGCTGATGGGAGTGAAATTCCTAACAAGTTGGCCCTGTCAGTTTCACCTGCCAGTATCTCTGATGAAGACGGGTCTCAACAAATCAGACTGGTTTGGATAGTTGGAATACAGCAGTTGTCTTGAGGAGAACTTTATAGACAGCCCTAAAACAGAGATTCAAGCAGGTGCTTCAGCCACTAGGAGACATTAAGCTTTAGTAAGTTTCCAGCATATGATACTGTGGTGGGGAACTGGAGCTCCTATCTTCAGGTGGCTCCCGAAAATGATAGAAGGGATTCATTTAGTATGCACCAATCACAGTTTAAGCACTTTGTGATTATTAACTCACTTAATCCTCACAACAATCCCATGAGGTCCTGTTATTAGTGGTACTTTGCAGACAAGGAGGCTAAATCACAAAGAGGGTAAGTACTTTCTCAAGGTCACATAGCTAGTAAGAGGTGAAACTCACATATGGACTCACATGTTCTGACTCTATGGTCTGTTCACTGTGAAATTCTCAATTTTCTTTGGGAAAGTTGTTTTGGTGGGGTGCACCTCTGCACTGCCCTAACCCTGTACTTATCTCTTGCACTGCCCTTAGATGTTGCAGTATTTTTTTACCTTGCTCACGTGAGCTTCTGAGCAAGGGTCTAAGTCTTACTCATCCTTAGTCAGTCGTCAATGCTGGATACTTGTGTGCTGCATCAGACTGGAGGTGAAATTATACAGAGACTTGTAATCTCCCTGGAGCTGGCTAAGAAGGCTGCCGCTTGTGGCTAGTTATACAGAAAACCAGCCACATAAAGCAATGATGCTGCTGTGGATGGACTTGGATGTAAAGTCCTTGGCAGGTAAAATCTGATCTGTGTCTCCAGAAACAACTTTTCCTGTTCATATTAGCACTGACCCTAAACTACTTGTGATTCTCACTTGTTCTAATTTTTCAAAGACAAGCTCCCCCGTCGTTAGTGTCTTCTCAGTTACTGAATAACTGGAGCAAGAAGTCTAGTTGTGGAGGCATGGTTTCCTCATCTTTACGCTGAAAGCATCAGATTCTGTTTTTCTAAAATGTAGAGCAGTGAAACTTTTGGAGGCCACATATGTATATATAACAGACAGAAGGTGAACTGTGTCTCTGGCTTACCCCGCATGCCCTCCCTTTCCCCATTGTGTGGCAGCCATAGAGGTTCTCTGCTGAATATAAACACTGGACAATATAATTTCAAAGGAAATAATCCAAATATGTTAAAATATTTAATAATGATGCTTAGTAATGTAATAATTAAATAGCTTCAAAATAGCCCAGCCCACCTTGAGAAAGGCAGGCTGGAGGGCTCTCGTCATGGGGTCTCCGTGCCTGCCTCTGTGACTGTTAAATGCTGTGTGCTCCAGGTGGAGGTATGTTGGCTCGGTCAGACAAAGTACAGTGAGTTGAGGAAGCTAAAGGCCTCATTCTCCTTGGCTGAAAAGAGACTGCGTGTCATGGCACTGGCGAATTAGAAATTCTATCCAGCGACTCTTGGAGATTGATTTTCCGTCTGGGGATCTGACCTCTTGCTTCACTAAGAGAGGAGATCAGACTGTTCTGGGAGGAGTCAATGAGCTGGCCTCCAGAAAAGCCTTCCCTTTCTTTTTTGTTCTTTTTTTAAAATTTTAACTGTGTGTTTCAAAGGGAATGTCTGATTACTTTGGGGACTTAATACCATCAGTTTGAATCCTTCTTGGCATTTAGAGCCTGGAGACATCCATACCACCCCCACATCAGTCCTTTGTGCTAGAAGATTACTGAAGATTTAATTCCATTTATGTCACTGGATCTGTAAAAACCCTTTTGGATTCGGGGATGAATGCCTCGTTTCCTTTATCTTTGCCATTTTCACAGACCCTTTATGTAAATGCCTCAAGAGTAATAATCTCGCTTAAGTTATTTCTGCCTCTCCAGTGCCTAACACAGGGCCTGATGTAGAGTACCTGCTTGGTAAGTATTTGTTCATTCATTCGCCATACACCCCCTAGGCACGATGCTAAGCAAACTAACCATAGTCCCAAGCCTTATCATGTCTACAGTTGAATGGAAGAGATGGTTTTTTAAAAAGTACAAATAAATATGTATTATGTCTTGGGTTAAGTGCTACAAAGGAAAAGAACAGATTCAGTGGAAGAACAAATTAGAATGATTGATAGAGGAATGAAAGTAAATGACTCCAACTCCCAAACCTAAATCTCTGTCTCATCTCTTTGAAAATAATAATCTTTGCTATTATTTTAATTATCACAACTGCTGCTATTTCATAGTGTCCCCACCATGTTGTGAGCTCTGTGCTAGCATCTTCGTGTTTATTATATCAAATTCTCAAAGTTAGTCTGCTAGTTAGGCCCCTTATCACTTATTCCAGATGAAAAAAAAATAAGGCTTAGAGAAGATAATTACATAATTTGTTCATGATCAGAGAGCTAATAAGTGTCAGAGATAAAACTGAACCAAAGTTTGTCTGACAGAGCCTCTGTCTTGAGCAAAAAGAAAACAAAGCCTCATAAATTCCAAAGATTATCACCAGGGATCTAACAGGGGTCCCAGTTTGGGAAATACTACATCTTATCACGTGGCAAAAGGTCTACTATGTTAGATGAGAGGACAAAAACTAGAAGGAAAAAAAAACTTCTGGAAAGTGAGAAAGAAAAGGAGGAAGATAGTGTTTTTGCATTGGCCGTCTTATCAACCTAGCAATAATACACCATCACCATAGCAACAGGAAGTCTAATTAATGGCAGATGTTGAGTCACTTTAAAAGCCACACCAACTGAATGCCAAGCTGATGCTGTAAACCACTTTCCTTGCCACAACTTGGCTAATCATGCTACGGTCATGTAGAGGAGACCCATCTTTTAAGTCTGAGCCCCAAATCTGCTCTTTCTGAGCTCTGTTTCCCTAAGCAAGTGGGTTCATCAAAAGTGGAAGGCAGTGATCATTCATTTTTATCCTGATTATTATTGATATTACTAGTAGTAGGGCTTTCTGAAATTCAGTTTCAAGATCTAAAAGACGGATAAGCGTTATCTGTGTAAGCATTGTCAAGAGGTTTGAATAGAATGAAGGATGGGGAAGTCCTTAGTAAACTTCAAAGTAGCTCACAAATATAAAGTGTTATTAACACCAAGAGACATCGTGATGTAGAAAGAGCTTGCATTGGAATCAGACAGACATGGCTATTTACAGACTGCGTCATCTGAACAAACCATTTAAATGCTCAGCCTCAGCTTCTTCTCAGTAAAATTCCTTAGTATAAATCTGTAAAATGCTCTCTCTCCAGCTTACAAAACCTGTCTGCACTTCAGTTTCCCCTTCTAGAAAATGGAAGTGGTGCTCGCACCCCTCCCGAAAAGTTGCTGTGAGGATTAAATAAGTGAATACAGTAAGAACATTTAGGACAGTGCCTGGCACAGGCAGTGTGCCATAAATATTAATGGTGGTGGTGGTGGTAGGAAGGAGAAGAAGGAAGGGAAGGAGAAGAAGAGGAAGTGGGGAGAGGAGGAGGAAGAGCTATTAAAATGATATCTTTGCATAGAATTGTGAAAGTTCCACGTGATACAAGTGAAGGCCTTCATAGTCATTGGTCCATTCCTGGACTGGCCAGCTCATTCCCATGTCCATCAGTTTTTTCAAAGGTTCCATTGTCTCTGTTGCTTTTTTTCATCAAGCCCAGCATCTATGCCTCTCCCGATTTCTGGCTATGCAGTTTTAAGTGGGAAAGGAAAAGCAGGACCAAGAACTGGTAGAAACCATGAGGAAAGTTGGCTCAGAGACCAAGTTCTCTGAAGGCCAGGATTTTTCAAAGAATATTCTTTGCTATATAAAAAGGTATTCCAGCCAGACTCAGTGGCTCAGACTGTAATCCCAGCACTTTGGGAGGCTGAGGCAAGAGGACTGCCTGAGCCCACATATTCCAGACCAACCTGAGCAACTTGGTGACACCTCGTCTTTACATTGAATCAAAAATTAGCTGGGTGTGATAGTGCGCACCTGTAGTTCCAGCTACTTGGAAGGTTGAGGCAGAAGGATCGCTGGAGCCCAGCAGGTTGATGCTGGGGTGGCCGTGAGTGTGCCACTGCACTCCAGGCAGGGCGATGGAGTGAGACTCCGATTCAAAAAAAAGGTATTCCTGGAAAGAATTAGTTTGGAAAATGCTACAGTGGTCAAGCTAACTGGGTGTCTTGTTTTTAAATTATCTTTTTAGAAATGGAGTCTCCTCTCACCTCAGCCTTCCAAGTTGCTAGAACTACAAGTGTGCCCCACTGTACCCCTCTTGGTGTCTTTATAGCAATACCTTTGTTAAGACTTTAATATGCAAACATGCACTATGTCTCTCCCAAGTTGGGGAGGCATATAGAATGTACTGTTTCCCAAATGGACTCAACTAAAGAATTCATTTTTCAAGGAGCATCTCATTTTACTAAAGTTTTAGATACAAAAATTGGGAAATGCTGCTATAAACACATAGCCAAGACCATCAAGCATTAAGAGCAGTACCACAAAACAGATTTGAAAACTTTTGTTAATCCTCCCATCAATCCGTGAGTCCATTTAACAAATTAAAAGAACAACAGTTCTGTGTTTGGCAGTGACCACATGCTGAATGGTGGAAAAAGATGACAAGCAAGACTGATACATTCCCCACCCTTTCAGAGCTCTTGTGGGCCTACTGGGGAGAGGGAGAAGTTGCCCAGCAAATTTAACACAGTGACAAGTGAAAAGATGGAGAGAGTGGGTGCCATGATACCAGGGGCAGGGACTTCTTGCCCAACCTGGTAGGTCAAGGAAAGTTTCCTGGGGGAATTAACATCTAAGCTGAGACCCAAAAGAGGAATTACAATCATGCAACACACAAGCATTTGCAACACACTTACCCACCCATCGCCATATTGCCTTCTCATAGGCAACCTTCCTAGACAGATGCAATGAAAGTGCTAACATTTATTAAGTCGTCATTACCACCTAATTAGCCCCTCAGGTCAGGCACTGTGCTAGGCATTTTACAAGTTTATTGCATTTAATCTTTACAATAGTGAGTAATATCTCCAGTTTACAGATGAGAAGTTCAGGCTTAGGGGTGTTAAGTGGCTGTCCCAAAACTGCATACGCAGTAAATGCAAAGCCGGGACTTAATGCAGATCTGCTTGCTTCCAAAGCCTTTTATACGGTGGTCCTCCACTGCTGGGCCTGGATAGTAGCTGGTCCATGAGTCTTCATTAGACTATGAAATGTGAAAAAGCAGAATGTCATGAATTCCTCCTTAAGCTGATTTTTTCTTAGGTTATTTATGTCATCCTGAAAAGTCCCCTTTCCAACTATTTGATATAGAAAGTCCTGTGGATTTTTTTTTATATTACTTGTCAGAGAATACTTTATTTTGAGTTACTTCCTGGCAAAATAAGAACTCTCTAAGCCTATCAGTCTCCAAAGTCGTTTTGGAAGTGTTACCATCTATGAAATCTAAAAATCTTGAGAGTACGCTATATGCAATGCTATAGAACATACCCAATCTACAGGTGAAAGGCATGTGAGCCAGCATGTTGCTTTGAGGTCTGTTGGTGAGTTGCCTGACCTGAGGGGCTCATTAGGTGGTAATGACTACTTAATAAATGTTAGCAGTTTCATTGCATCTTTCTAGGAAAGTTACCTATGAGAAGGTAATATGGTGATGGGTGGGCAAGTGTGTTGTAAATGCTTGTGTGTTGCATGATCGTAATTCCTTTTTTGGGTCTCAGCTTAGATGTTAATTCCCCCAGGAAACTTTCCTTGACCTACCAGGTTGGACAAGAAGTCCCTGCCCCTGGTATCATGGCACCTACCCTCTCCATGTTTTCACTTCTCACTGCGTTAAAATTTGATGAGTTAAATTGGATGAACTGTTAAATTCCGTGGGTTCCAGCAACCATAAATGGAGATAAAAGATCATGTGACGTCTCCCAGAATGCATACACACACCGCCAGTGGCTCTCAGGATTGTTTTAGCTGGTTTGTAGATACTCTTTTTCTAATGGTTAACTGTTTATTTTAACCTGTGTTAGAAAAAATATAACTAGCATCAAACTTTAATTTTTATGAACTTTTTGCTTAGAAAACGAGACAATTTTAAAAAGAAAAAAATGTGCATTCAGAATTAAGAAAAACATTTCATGACTAATAAATACTATAGGTAGTACTTGGATATGAATGATTGTAAAGATGGTGCATGATTTACTGAGATTTCTGAAATAATAAGATAATATGTGTGAAAACACCTCAAGCAAAGAAGAATCCCAGTAAATGCTTTCTTCCTTGCTGATTCACATGGTGAGCAAGTGGCAGAGCTCAGAACTAAACTTCATAGCACCAGACTCCCAGTCCGGTGCTCCTCCCAGGATACCCTTAACTTATTTGCCTCCTGTCTGCCTACCTCACACTGCATCCTTCCTTTCTTCATCCACCCTTTGGGAAAAGTGCAGCAAGTACAGGTATTTCAGAAGTGACTGGGGCTCCCAAAGATGTTCTGATTAATATCAATAATAAGCAATGTTTGCCTAGGGGAGCAGACAGTATTAGCATTTGGAAAAATAGAATGATCCCTCTCAAACCCTCCTTTTACAGATGAGGAAGTCAAGACTCAAGAGAGGGGGAGTTCCTTTCATAGCCAGAGAGCTCATTGCTGATCAAACTCAATGAAACAGGATGAGAATTCATATAAAACATGCAGATGGAAAATCTCACATGTTAAAAAAAAAAAAAACAAAAAAAAAACTGTTTCCTCCAGACTTCCTGCTTTCCAGAAAAGTAGCAGGGAAGTACCACCAAAGGACTTTTACTTCCCAAAATTTAAAAATTTGCCTTATACTATGCCAGGCAAGAAAACATTGTAAATGAACACTGGAAAGAAGAGGTTCTGGTTGTATTCTTTTGTTTGTTTGTTTGAAATATACACAGCATAACATTTGCCCTCTTAATTATTTTCTTAAGTGTACAGTTTGGTGATATCAAGTTCTTTCTCTTACAGTGCAACCATCACCACCATCCATCTCCAGAACTCTTTGCATCTTGCAGACCTGAAACTCTATACCCATTAAACAGTAACTCCGCATTGCCCCTCCCCCAGCCCCTGGCAACCACTGTTCTACTTTCTGTCTCCATGAATTTAACTACTCTAGTTACCTCACATAAGTGGAATCATACAGTATTTGTCTTTTGGTGACTGGCTTATTGCAATTAGCATTTAGCATAATGTTCTCAAGTTTTATCCATGTTGTAGCATGTGTCAGTATTTCCTTCTTTCCTGGTTATATTCTTAATACAGCATAGCCTGTTCTGTGTTCTGCTGATTATAACCATCATCACTGTGAAGACTTTGGCATGCCTCGCATTTTAGTGCCTTCTTTCCAGAGAGGGAACTAGACAGCCCAGTTGTGGATGATAGCAGCAATGGGAAGCTGTTTTTGAGAAGAACTCACACTCTCTTCTTCCGGTCTTTTGCAAGTAGGTGACACAGGAGGCAAATAGAATTGCATGCCATGCCCCTCCACCTCCCTCCACCCCAATTTCCTTCACTCCTTCTGCCCAAGTCTTCAGTCAGCCACAGAGAGGCAATGGGGGTTGGAAGTTTAAAAAAGCGAGTTTTCAAGTAAGACAGCTTTGGATTCTAGTCTAACCTTTTATAATTAGTAAATATGTGAGCTTGGATGTGTTGTGGAGTTCTCTGAGACTCCGTTCTATAGTGTGTCAATGGAGAGAATAAAACCTGTATCCAAAAAGCCTGCTTTTTTTTCCTTCTGAGTAGTGAGGTATATTCTATCCTTTTTTGAATTTAAACATAGTTTTAAAAATAATAATGATACTATTATACTTATGCCACTGAGTTGTTTGGAAATGTAATGTGATGTATGACATTTTGGCCACTCTCAGATGTCTTGTTCCAGCCCAAGGATTTTTAGGGAACCCCATGGCATTTGAAAGGAGAGAAAACTAATGTATTGATAAGATTCTGCATGTGGGATGTATTAGTTTTATCAAAATCATTGAGTAGAACTCTCTTAGGGTACTTGGCTGTCCATATCATCACCAACATCTGTCTCCCAGCTCATCAGAACCATCCAAATTCCACTTCCCACCCCTTGATCAGTGCCCAGCACAGAGCCCAGAAAATTACAGATGCATCCTCCCCCAAAGTCAGTATTTCTTTAATGCATTGGGAATCAATCCAGATCTGCCTGCATTTGTTTGACCACTAATACATTCCCCCATATCTTAAGATATTCCCTTTACACTTCAGTTCCCCCACAGCCTCATGGTAAAACGACCATTCATCTGATCTCTCAACCGTGGCGAAGGAAGAAGCCCCCGTGTAGACTGATTTAAGCTCCTCTCTCAAGTTGGCATCTCTTTTGCTGACCACTTGGGAATTTTTCCCTCCTGCCTCTGACCCCTCCTCCTTTCTTTTGATAAACAGGACAGCTGTCCCCAAAGGGATGAGTCTATTACCTTTCACCAGAGTTGAGTTCATTTTCCACTACATATTTCTGTTTAAAGAGAAAGGCTTTTAAAAGGGTTGAACATACATTGAGCGTGTGTACTTAATTTTTAATATGTGTATGCCCACAGCCAAGAGAACAGAGAAGCCTTAAATAATAATGAAACTGAATTGTACATGTTGTATGTTTTATGTGGCACTGATTCCTAAATATACGCTTAGCAGCCAGGTATTATTTAATACATCCCCATTAATCAAGCTGCCAAATCTAAATGGAAACCATGTTTAAATATATTTAATAAGATTATAGCTTTTGGTTGACTATGAAACTAACATAGTTACATTTTTTCTTCCAGTCAGCCCTCATTCACTGTCTTATATTTTTACGCTGAAAGCTAGTTCTTTTATAAAGCCAAACTTGATTATAAAACTAGTTATACCACAAACTTTTAGCATCATGGGTTTTAACTGAGTCCCTAAATGTTCATGTTTTAGAGAGAACAATGCTGAGATTTTTTTTTACTGGCTAAAAAATGAGATGTCTTTTCTTCTTGAGGTGAGCCCTCGAATTAAAAAGGAAATTAATAATTGTCTTAGAGATACTAAATTGTTTGGAGCTTCTGTAATAAATGGTGTCTTCCTTTTGAGAGGTTATTGCTTTTAGTATTTTGTACTAAATGTGCTGGTTTTTTTCTTTCCTTTTTTTTTTTTTTTTTGGACGTGTTAGGTTTTTGAGTTTTGCAATAGTGACACCTAGGGGCTGTAGGGAAACACTTGGCTGCTAAAATGTCCTCTCTCCTTTTCAAAAGCAGTCCTCTGTTCTTCGAGATGGGAGGACACAATGTTTGTGGGTCATTGGGCTGAAGGAGAGAGAAGGCAAATGGTACACTGGGCGAGACAGGTTGCCAGTTCTACCTACCAGGCTTCTGATGTGCAAACAGAAAAGGGAGGTAAATAAAAAGTCTTTTTTAACTTGGAGTAACATATACTGTTTGGCAAATTTTTTAAGTTACTGATAACATATTGTGGTATTTATTGAACGTGTTTAATGTGTGTTCTTTTTTTTTTTTTTTTTGAGTTGGAGTCTCACTCTGTCACCCAGGCTGGAGTGCAGTGGCCGCTCCCGGCCACCGCAGCCTTGACCTGCTGGGCTCTGGCGATCCTTCCGCCTCAGCCTTCCAGGTAGCTGGAACTACAGGCGCACGCTACCACACCCGGCTAATTTTTTGATTTATTGTAGAGATGAGGTCTCGCTTGCCCAGGCGGGTCTCGAACCCGCGGGCTCAGGCAATCCAGCCTCCCAAGGTGTAATGTGTGTTCTTATTTGTAAGGTGTAATGTGTGTTCTTATTCGCAGCTGTTTGCTCGCTGTTCTCACCTTTGTGACAGACCTTTCCTACAGTGATTGCGGAGAAATGATTATTGCATGTGGTACAGGTGGTGCTTGAACCTGCTGCCTGACAGTCATGTCTTGCTCCTCACATGTCCAGGGTTTTTTCTCTTTTCTTTATTCACTGTTCTCTGTCTATAATTGTCCTTATAAAGCTGTACTTCAGACTTTTAGTCTATTTGTTCTTTCCACTGATACATCATTACCACATCCTCCGGTTTCTCAGAACTCTTACATGTTTCTCTAAGTTTACATGTCTTGAAACTTTTAAATTTTTGGTTATAAAATAATCATAAGTGTGTCTGTTACAAACACATTAAGATTATTTGATTATATCAGCACTAATAATTCTAGTAAAACTGTTTTTGTACTACATTAAGTTCAAAATAGTGGGTACATGTTTAACTTTGTACCCTGTAGAATTTCTAAGCTTTATTGTTCTTTATTTTATTTTTTATTTTTTGAGCCGGAGTCTCACTCTGTTACCCAGGCTGAAGTACAGTGGCACGCTCACAGCCACCGCAGCCTCGACCTGCTGGGCTCAGGTGATTCTTCTGCCTCAGCCTTCCAGGTAGTTGGAACCACAGGCACACGCCACCTTGCCTGGCTGATTTTTTGATTTATTGTAGAGACAAGGTCTCGCCATGTTGCTCAGGCTGATCTTGAACTCCTGAGCTCAGGCAATTCTCTTGCCTCTGCCTCCCAAAGTGCTGGGATTATAGGTGTAAGCCACTGCGCCCGGCCCTAAACTGTATTTTTAAAAGAATAAATAAATATAGTGCACATCAATGCATATAATTCTTGTAGACAAGTATTAAGTATCTGTCGTATTTCTCTGTAGATGATGATGATGAAGAAGATGGGTAACAATTATTGATGCTTTTTATATGCCAAGCACTGTTCTAATCATTTTACATACATTAACTCAATCATTATACCATGAGACAAGAACTATTATTACCCTTATTTTTTTTTTACACATCTTCACAGAATGCTTATGCATTCCAAAAGGGACACTCCAACAAGGCAGTGCATGAGCTTATCATAGGTAATATGTAATGAAAGTTAACATTACTCTTGGATTCAGCATCACTTTTCTTAGCCCCTCTTGCCAGTCCTCCCTCTGGACTTTGTGCATCTCCTTTACTCGCTGATACCTGTCTCCTTTCCTTTCTGAGTATCTCTAGCTATGAGGGAGGACCTAAAAAAAGCCCCAGAATTATTTTATGGAGGGTGGGCCCCTTGTAGTATAGATTTCCCCCGCTAGGTAAGTGTTCTAGGAACCCATCGGTATCAGTGTACCAGCTAGCATTGTTGTGAGAGGCTATGTTCGTCTTCAGTGAATTATTCCTGGAGATTCTTTCAACACGTTTGCCCATTTCATGATGGGTGATTGACAAGCACATCTGCCCACATGGGCTGAGTATTCAGCACTTTTTGACCAAAAAACAGCATGACCCATCTTTCCTATTCACCTTGTCTCACCCCAAGCGACTTGTTTTTTGTTTCCCCGGATGATAAAAGTTCTCAAAGGAAAACATTGCCAAATGGAAGAGGTGAAACAGAAAACAGCAGAAGCACTAAAAGGCATCAAAACTGACAAGTTCAAAACAGTTTTGGGCGGTTGAAAAAGCATCTCAATATGTGTAATGCATGCAATGGAGAGAACTTTGAAGGGACTGAAGTTTAAACATGTAAGAATAAATACACATTTTTAAATAAATAAATTCTGGGTTTTTTTTGGGGGGGTCTCCCCTCATATGTCTGATGAAATAGCAACACCTGCCCTCACAGAACTTGTGTTCCAGTTAGGACAGTCTAAGAAAAAGCAATCACAACAAATAATATTATTTCATGAAGTGTTATGAAAGAAAGCAAAGCAATATCAGGGAACAAAGATACACTGGGTAGCCTGGGTGTGAAGGGCTGGCCATGTGAGCAGTGGGGAGAGGCCCTCCTGAGGAAAGTGTGTTTGGGATGAGCTCCGAATGGCGGAAAGGAAAGCAAGTGCATAAGGCCCTGAGGTGGGAGTGAATTGAATGTGAGGAAAAGCAGAAATAACAGGGAGGCTGGAATTTGTTGAGTCAGGGGAGTTCTGTGGGTCTCCCCTCTCTTTCCCTTCTTGGCTCCCTGACACTCTGTGTTCTCTGTCTCAGGCCCTGGTTTCACTGAATTCAAAGAAATGGTTTGGAATGGCAAAATCCCCAGGCGTCCTCTAGTGGAGAGTGTTGGGGGAAGGAGACACAGGCAAGAGAGTTGGCCAAAGAAAGGTTGCACCCTGAGGACCCTGCACACACACTCAGAGCCCCACAACTTTCTATTTCTTAAAATCAGGTGAAGATGAGCAGAGGACAGAAATGGGATCCCAGCACAGCTATTCCTTCCCAGGGGCCCCATTGCACAGAACAGACCTTGGGTACCATCCTTCTCACACGTGTGGTGACCCTCCTTTGTGTGTCTGGCTCCCCACTAGACTAGAAGCTGACTGAAAACAAAGCTTATATTGTAATCATTCTGCAGTTGTTCTTTCTTGCATTTGTTTCTTCAGACGGTGCTTCCTGAGTGCCGTCTGTGTGCCAGCCCATCTCTCTGTACACAGAGAGACACAGCTCTTGCTCTCAAGTTTTTCATCATAGTACAGAGGATGAATACTACAAAATGGGCAACTGTAATACAGTGTGCTCTGTTCCCAGCCTGGGGGAGTCAGATAAAACGTTCCAAAGAAAGTGACAGGTGAGTCAGGATTTGGAAGTGTAAATAAACAAAGGTGAGTGTGTGGGTGTTTGGGGGAGGGGCGTGTGTGTGTGTGTGTGTGTGTGTGCACTAAGGGGCTGAGATGGGGGAAGGCTCTGCAGAATTTTAAACCTTTGGAACAAAGGGCTCATGAACTCAGACATGAACTTTATCATGTACTAGATAGAAATGTGAATGAAGAAGTGAGTGAATGAATGATTTTTTTCCACCACTTGTGTTCCTGCAGGCCCTGCACACACATGTTGCAGGGGAGCTCATGAGATGGAGGTAAAAAGCCGTAAGGTATTTTGCTAATTTACACTGAGAAATTGCTATTTCAAATTCTCATTATTTCCCTATAGGCAGACTCTTATGAATACACTTATCATGATCGAAAGTTTGCTTGCCAAGTAGATTGTTCAAGCTACTTGAATAAGTAGATTTACTGGGAGAGCAGGCTAAGCATTCATCTTATTCTAGGGATGGCTTTATCAGTGGAACTGGAGATACCCTGAGTCCAATGGCCAATATTTCTATTTTTTCTGAACATTGTTCGAATGGAACTATGAGTAAAGAAATGAATTTTAAAAATAAGTCATAGCCGGGCTCGGTGGCTCAGCCTGTAATCCCGCGCCTTGGGAGGCTGAGGTGAGTGGATTGCCTGAGCCCGCGGGTTTGAGACCCGCCTGGCCAACTTGGCGAGACCTCATCTCTACAATAAATCAAAAGTTAGCTGGGCGTGGTAGCGCGCACCTGTAGTTCCAGCTACTTGGAAGGCTGAGGTGGAAGGATCGCCGGAGCCCAGCAGGTGGAGGCTGCGGTGGCCGGGAGCAGCCACTGCACTCCAGTCTGGGCGACAGAGAGACTCCAGCTGAAAAAAAAAAAAAAAAAGTCATAACGTCTAGGCTGTTAGACATTATGGAAGAGAGAGAGAGGCTGTGAGTGTGGTCTTGGAGCCAGAGTCAGAGAGATGACATGGGA